>CAJVPP010001419.1:0-20093 GCA_910592005.1 Funneliformis mosseae | reverse complement strand
AAACTAATTATGTAAAATCACATGTTACAACATTAGAAATTACAACATTGTTGTAATTTACGGTTAGTTGCAACATCGTAAATATTATGACATTTCCGTAATTTATGGTTAGTTGCAACACCGTAAATTCCGGGCTTTAAAGTTGTATTGTTGCAACATGCTGTTGCAACACCATAATACCGTAATTCTGAATTACGGGTACCAACTCTATACTATAGGCAGACCTCAAAAAAGATTTATTATCTTTTTAAAACTCTGTGAATCGCACAAATTGAATGTATTAAAAAAATAACTTTTAGGATGATCTATAATCTTAAATTCAAAGACTTGATTGACGAAACATATGAAATTTTTGCAGAAGCTGCAAATTTAAAGGAGGAAATTGATACCATATGAAGTCAATTCTATTGTATCACAAAAGATTGATGAATGATCAACATTATTAACATCATTAATATTTATAACTTAGTTAACATTTTTATTTTATTTATTTTATTCTTATATTTTATTATCATTATTTATTATATTAGTATTATCGTTAAATTATAATTTATCTTTTATATTTATCTTAGTGTTATAAAATAGTTTAGCGTTAGATAGTAATTTCTTATAATTGTATTTTTGTATAAATAGAATAGAAATTTATCCTTGTAAAAGGGCAGAGATAACAGTGTAAACTCAATAGTTCGAGTTCAAGACTTAGAATTCAAGGTTAAGGATTGCTAAGGATACAAATCTCTACAATAAAGGAATATCTTTTTAAACTACACATATTAAAAATCCTTCAATGTGTCAATTGTGTTTATCATATTTATAAGTTATTAAAGTTACTTACTCGTCTAAAAGTATAAACCTAAGGTTGATTATGATAGGACTTATCCAATAGTAACTTAGTAGTTTCTCATATGTTACTTCCTGTTATTAAGTCATAATTATCTAAATTCGACGATTGAGCGTAGGATTAACAATAGCTAGTATTCTGCAAAATTAGATTAGATTAGATTTTATCCAAATCTGATCTGATCTAATTTTTATTTTTCAGGATTTGAAACTGATCTGAATCTGACAAATCTGTTAAAATTCAGATCTGATTTAAATTAACAGATCAAATCTCAAATCTGAATGTTTAATCCAAATTTGATCTGATTCAGATTTGAAAAGATTTATTAAAAATGATTTTTCAGCTCTAAAAAAGTCAATTCTTATTTTTCAGTTCTAAGAAGATTTAATCCAATTTAATAAATTTTATGAAATATTTAATAATAAAGTTTTATTATCAATTTTATTAATATAGAATAAATACATGAATTATATAATAAATCATAAATAAATAAAATAATATATATTTTCCAGCAAAAAGAATAGCGGTGGAAGACTACATCTATTTTAGGCTGCAGTTTTACCACTTTCTGAATTTAGGTATTTGTTTATATGTCCAAATTGGATATTAGAACCTGAATTAAAAAGGTAAGTTAAAAAATAAAGTTTGTTATTTGTTTTTATTTTGATTTTCTTTCTGAAACTATGCCAAGCTCTTTAAAAATACAAAAAAATTCTGTTAAGTCACTTTGAGACTAAAAAGTGCATAATGCTAAAGAAATTTCTAATTGATTGTGCATTCTTTTACACATATATGAATGATATGTTAGTTTACTAAATAAAACTGGCAAAATTTCTATTGGTTACTCTTCTGGTTGTCCAAAAAAATTGGCTTCAAATCAATGTTGCCATATTGAAAAAATTCTGCAACATAATCATTTTACTACAGCAGGCGAACTTAAGGTAAAATTGAAAGAAAAAGATCCTAACCTTGATATCAGTAAATGTATAATATGTTGTAAGTTTAACAATCTTGGATATATTACTATTCTTCCAAGAAATGTTCCTCTTTTGACTCAAAAAGTGAAGGAATTTCATTTGTCTTAGACACGTGATCATTCATGATACAACTGGAAAAAAGTTGCTTTTTTTAATGAAATAATACTTCAGATGTTTAGAAATACCATGTGTGCATGGTCTCATAATGCAGAACCAATTGCCCTTATGGTAAAGCACCTATTCAAGATTCATATTTGGGCAGTGATTAGTGCTAAAGGAAAATCAGCATTCATTTGTTTACTGAAAATTTGGATCATCATTTTATTGAAAAATCTTAGAAAACCATCTGTATAACAATGTGAATATGTTATACAGATGCAGCTGGGTCTTCTAATAAGATAATGATCTAAAATATATCTCATATGATGTTCAAGAGGACTTAAAAAAACATTTTCCAAGACGAGTTCTTTCTTGGTCTTTATACAGCTCAGACTTGAATCTTATTGAAAATGTATGGGCTGTATTAAAGGGAAAGGTGGAGAAAAAGATCAAGTATTTTAGTAGCAAAAAAAAAACATTATCTGTGATGTATTTCTTAATACAATCTAGCAAGAATGGGAACGATCTTGATGACGCCATGTTACTTCAGTACATTGAGAGCATGCTAAGCTGGGTTAAAGCATGTATTAATGCAGAAGGAGGACCATCAAATATTAATTAATAATATAAAAGTTGTCATTAGTATTGTTATAAATAATAAAAAAAAAATACATTAAAATAAAGTTTGTACATACCGTCGAAATATGTTTCCGCCATTCTTTTCGCCAGTGACTGTATATATAAAAATAAAAATTAAATTTTTTATAAAAAAATTTTTTTAATTATATATCACTTAATTATTTAAATCATTTAAAGGACCAGTCCACCATGATTTTAAACACATACAAAATCCTACTGTTTTTCATAAATGATTTCTTTTTTCTGAAAATAAATTTTTACATATTAAAAACTTTATTCAGATGAAAAATCTCTTGCCATTTTAGATAAATTTGGCTATTGACTTTCATTAATTTTCCACCATTCAAGTGGATCTGTTTTTTCACGTCAATAGAAAAGGGGGAAATCTACAAATTTTGAGTAATTTTAGTTATTAGGCTAGTTTCGTTCACATGACCATGATCAGCAGAGTAAACCAATAAAAAAATTTTTGACTAAAAAGTGGATTTCTGACCGCCCCCCATTTTTTATCGATATATTTTTTAAGCGGTACATTTTTAATTTAACTTCTACATTTGTTTTATGCGATACAATTTTTTAGTGACCTTTTTTGGTAATACAGTACTTTAACGCTTCGGACGCTTTAACGGGTACCGTCTCCTAATTATAATGAATAAAAGAAAGATAATAAATAACGTGTTATGTACTGTATAATTAATTAAAATAAATCAATTAATTTAATACCTTAAAAGATTTTCAATAATTTTCCGCAGCACGACAGTCTCGTGACACCAAATATTACCTGTTTTTACCCATTTGTTATTCTATGACCCAGATATACTCGAGTTTTAACCGAGTAAATTGGTAACACAGCTAAAAGGCTGATTCGGAAACTAGATACTTCTGAATGATCATTAGATCTACTTTATGTCGGTCGCTTAATAAATTGTCGTGATACAAGTCAGTATATTTTTTTAATATTATTTTAATGTCACTGAAAATTTAAACTTGAAACTCCTAATATCGAACCATTTCATTGTTTAAAATATAATGCCAATATTGCTAAGATCTGTCTGCCAATCTTAATAATATGCGTCATATTTTGTTTTAATTCAAATATTATGCAATCATTGCAAAACGTTTAGGAATTATTTCAAGGTAGCACCAATTAGTATATTTTTTTGTCTTGCGAACCTCCTTTTTTAATGTTATCCATTTTATAATCGATGAAGAATTAAAATTTAAATCGTTATCATTTTTATCATAAGATTAGAACTTTAATTTATTAACATTTTGAACTTTTAATTTATTTTGATGAGACAAATCAGATAATCACGTTTACCAAAAGAAGTTCAAATAATCCTTTGATATATTTGATTTTTTACGCCTGTGATCCATAACAGGAATTGTAAAAAAGAAAAAAAAAATCTCGAAATTACTATTTTTATTTATATTTTTTTCATTACATGAATACAAAAAAAAAAAAAAAAAAAAAAAAAAAAAAAAAAGAGGAAAAACTTAAAAAAATTTCGAGTTGCGTACAAAATAAGAAGGTTGTGCGACGTGATCGACTAATGATTTAAATGAAAATTAAATACATGAATACTCGGCGTATTATTTCAACGGAATCGTTATAAACTTTAAATTATTGATTATCAATAATGATAAGATATGATATAGATTATCTAATCAAACCACATTTTACTTCGAGCCTAACCAAAAACGAATTTTTGAAAGTGAATTCTAAGCTAACCGGATAATTTCATTATTTCATTCAATCAGTAACACAAAATCGATATAAGTACAAGAAATATAAAACTATTGTCTGCCACCCAAAAAATATATTACTTTAATATTCATATTTTTACACATAAAGTAATTTTTTTTTTCATTGTCTTTTGGCAATATAAATCAAAAGTTAATATAGATCACATATATGTATCATATTATATCGTATTTTTCGTCATAAAGAAACAGTGAAGCAAAGTAAACCATGACTGTTAAACAGTTAGAATCATGTGAAAAGAAATCGAGAATATTATTGTTTACTAGTATTAAAATATTTCAAAGGAATCTTGATAACTTGATTCCATATGATCAAATGCCTTTCAAAAATATTCAATTAGTGTTATCGACAAAGAAACTTATTGATCAATCTATAAATGAGTTCCGCCAGCGATCTTTTGACGTCGATATTCCCCTTGACATAGCTGATGTTATTTGCAAAAATTTTTCTGACACAATTAAATCACAGGTTGCTGAGTTGAAGGAAATAAATGAATTAAGCTTAAACTCTACCGAGCAAGAGTATTCACGTACATGTAAGCAACTGTTAGCAGAGTACGTTGTGAAATTGTATAATAGTCTTCGTGGGGAGCCAGAAATGTTTGAAACAATCATTACAAAGTGTACTGCTGACATAATGAAAAAGTATGATAAAAAAATCGCAAGCTATCCGGAATTCATCATAAAAGAGCATTATCACGTTTTCAAAAATAAAGTAAGTTTCCAAATTTCCGTGCCTTTTTGCATGTTATTTAGACATACTCATGCTTAAGAGATTTGTCATTATTCTAGCTGAATTCAAAAAATAAAAAATTCCGTATTGAGTATAACGCGTACTTGAAACAGTACATGAAAGATTTCAAAAAGAAAGTCAAAGCAATTTTCAGGAATGTATTTCATGAATACAAGCTCGAAGTTAATGTGAAAATACCAAATATACCAATGTCATTAAGAGAGCTAGACAGTAAGCAATTGCGTTGCGTATTTTTTTATATTGTCTTTTATGACATTAATTCTTTGCAACTAATTTACATTTACTTTCATATTCAAAGTATTATTGTACGACAGAAAAGACAAATACCACTCTCTTTTTGATACCAAAACTGCAGCCCTTCCGGGTCAAAGGGAGGCTTCAAAAGCTTATGTTCAGCGACGGAAGAACATCCTCGTGGAAAGCATCAATGAAGAACAGGAAAATATGAGCAGATATAACCAAGATGCTTCAAAAGAGTGTTGTAATAACATATGGGACAAAAAAATTCAACCTATATGTGACAAAGTGAAAAAAGGAGATTACGATAGCTTAGAAAAGTTCCAAAAGGAACTCAATACGTTCGAACACAGCTATCGAAATGAAGCTTTAGGCCCAGCGATTGATACCGTTTGGAAAAAAAGATTTAAAGCGATAGATTCATGGAAGGCCAATATCAAAAGATCCTTTATGGCTGTGCCTTACAACCACAAAAACATTGAAAATATTTACAACGAAATTATGAAATCAACCCTTACACCCATTGATCGAATGGCCGAACATTTAGGGTTAGCGTGGGCTGGTGAGTTTTTATTTTATTGCGAAATTACGAAATACCGTAACAATTAGTTAAATTAAAACTGCTTTTTCCTTATAGGTAGTGGACAATATAGACGCACGGCTAGAGGGTATACTTGGGATTGTACTAGGAAGGATGTGAATCACAAAAACAAGTTACCATCTTATGTACTCTATGATTTCAAGTCTGGTCTCAAGGATCTAATTACGTCCGATCCAATTATAGAATACGTTAACCCTCGCGAAATCGATATATCGATTTATGGACCTTACCCTACAGAGTATGGATCTTTATTATTCTCACATGATTAATCTGAATTTTGTGCTTATTGTATATCTTTTTATTTCAGTACAACTATAACCAGGAAAGTTGATTACTCAGTAACTGAGCAATTGATTTGGGAATGTAGTAAGAAATTCACTTTCAACCAAGAGGCTTCAGCCTCCTACAAGCAAGGCGTCAAGGAAATATGGGAAGCATCGATAAGTCTCAAATTTGGTTTTTCGCAAGAGTTGTTTAACAAAGATGGCGGTACCAAAACTATAACTAGAACTGAATCAGCAGTAAGTGATATTTTTATCCCAGCCGGAAAGAGGTAAACTAATTATATTCGTTTTCTGAATTATTGTATCTAACTCGTGTTAACCAAACTTTTATATGCATCTGGATAGAGTTCAGGTCACTTCTATTAGCTACGATCAGTCAGTTACCATCAATTACATTGCCATCTTTAATGTTTCTGCAAGTTTGAGGATGGAGGGTGTCCTTTTGTGGGGCGCAGAATCTCCTGAGAAAAACTATCACCAGGATTTCCAAGAAGGTGGGACTGGAAATCATTGGAGCCACGATTTTGGAGATATTACCGAAATCTACGATCAAATGATGCAAAACAGGTAAGATTACATGATTAGAAAATTTTACAGAAAATATACATTTTAATCTATGGTATATTTGCAGAGAACCTTGGCTCTGGGATGAATGCAAACGGGATAATCCCGAACTAACTTCTATATTGGGACAGCTCAAAGATCCCAAAAAGTATGAGTTCATTGTTTCTGGAAAATTTAATGGAGTCAATGGAGTCAGAGTGGAAGATAAAGTTAAGATCTTGAGGTAAAGTAGGGAGACATGAAGCGGACATCGTTTTTTAAGCTGATAATACAAAATTCTTGAATGTTTAAAATCATAATTATGGATTTAATTTAGATAATGTTATGTAATAGTGGTATCCAAAATTTTGATAAAATTATGGTGGCGTTAATATTTATTTCTACACTGGTTGTGGAAAAAAATTTCAATTGCTTGTATTCATAAATTCCTTGTATATATCCTAATTTTTTTAATTCCACAAAGTATTTTATTTGCGGTGCATTTTCAAATTTACTCTGTAATTTTCCGATAGATTTGTATTTGACTCGTTAATTCTACAACTGCTGTGCAGTGTGATTAAACTAATAAAATTAAATTTATAAATGCAAATTTAAAATGGTTAATTTTTAAAATAAAAGTCGGTTCAAGAATCGAACGCCGATGAAGCTCGATCGGAACTGTCAGTTCTAAGAAAATCATTCCTATTAACTAACTATTAAAGAATATAATAAAAAAGTTTTTTATTATAAAAGTACTTAAATCTTTTAACATAATATGATTTAAAAATTATTTAAACGAACGAATAAATTAATTTATTTAAGCAATTTAATTCAAAAATATATAATATTAGAGCTATAGACGAGGTTTGCATAAGTCCAAATTTTGAAGTCAGGACTTTAAGCAAAGTATTAAAATGCCAGCCCGGCCCGGCCCGGACTTAATAATACGACAACTCGAACCTGACCCAGTTTATTATTTATTGCTATTGTGTGTCAATAATTTTCATTAAATTAAAGCCAAACTTCACCTTTACTGCTTTTTTTGTTTACATATTAATTCTCTTTTTTTAATTAAATTTGATATTTTATTTCCGTTTTTTTTTTAAAAAAAAAAAAATATTTCTACTACAAAATTAAAAATGATCGGCAAGAATAGCCGAGTAATTTCGTCTCCTTAAAATGCACAAAAAAATTTATAAAGCAAAATAAATAGACATAAATTAATTACATTATTTTTTTCATTTCAAAATCCTTTAATAACAAAGCAAAAGTCCTGTTTAAGTTACTATCAGAGATCTTAATGATCACAAATTAGTTCCCAGTAAGTTTTAAGTTTAATTGAAACTTAAAAAAGTGTTATAATTTATCGAAGTAAAAGCGTAGTAATTAAAACGTAAAGCGGAAAAAAATTAGTACCACGGATTTATTTAAATTAATTTTATAGCATGCATTAATCATTGACGTTGACGTGCAGCCTTTTTATTGATTTTAGGATTTTTCGGTATCGGAGCGCAGCGTCAAATTGTTGAATTTTTTTTTATTTGGAAATAAAACTGATGAAAAGTTTTTGTTAGTACGATCGTCAACAAATTATTTGGAAAAGTTAAACCTTTCTAAATAAAGTTAATTAACATTGCAGCAAGCTTTTCGGCCTTTTTTTATTGCTTGTATAAATATTTTAGCGTTAAACCTACTTTTTTAAATCAACCAATTATTTCAAATTTATAAGTTAAAATTTTTCAGAATCCAATCTTAAAATCACTCCGACAAGGTATTGGAATTTTTTAGTTACGCTTTTAAATTGTGGGTTTCGTCAAATTTCATTTTTTTTTTATACCATTAGCAGTAATTTTTAACTCGACTTGTCCAAAAATTTTTTATTTCAATCAACTAATTTACACACAATATACAAGGTAGAAACATTTGTATTTTAGAATCTGTGAAAAGATATGATATTGATACTGAACGGTTTCAATGTTCTCATACAATTTCGTTATTCATAATTTTTAAAATTATACTATATATTTCTTTTTGAAGTCGTATTGTGCGCTAAATTTAACCAAAAATTCGAAAAATTTTTTAGCAATTCTTGTACTCATATGTCAAAATAGAATCAAGATCTATCTCAAAACCTTTCAATTTTTTCTACCAAGATTATTGCAATCGCGTTATTTACTTATAACACAGTCTGTTTTCATTTGTAAATGTTGACTTTATCATTTTCTTTCCTTTGAGGTGAGAGACGAAAATTTAATAATTTCGAATTTTTTTTTAATGTATGTCTTAAACAAAAAAGTAAAATATTATAAGTTTGTATATAAATTCAACGCTTCCGCATTTACATCTTTATTTGGACGATTTTTATTTTTATTTTGCTTTTACTTTTGTTCGTGAAAATATTAAAAAAAGATTACAATGAGGTTTAAATCATTTTCTGACGATTATTAATCATATTTCTTATTGAATTGAAAGCTTAAACTACTTCTCCAAATGTTTGTTTTTAAAAACTTTCCTTTATAAGACAAAAAGTTAAAAATATTTTCGTATGAACCAATTAAAATTAATATCAGAGACTGGATTAATTACTTTTTTAAAAGAAATTAGTTATAACGCGACGACTCGGAAAGTAAACAATATCAGTATATTTTACAATTGCACACTTTTGTCTCAATATGAAAACTAAAATTTTTCAGTAAAAAATTTAAATGGGAATACCGAATATATGATAATTCCATCCACGTGACGACCAAGCATTCTTGTACCATTCATTTTTTTTTCTTGTAAAAGATAAAAGATGAATACAAACCTTAATAAAAAAATTACCTGGGTTTCATGCAGGATTGGCTAAAATTGAGGTTACACCATTAGTGGTTACGTCTTATTCACTTCAACCAATCATACTAAATTGGCGTAATTAGAAAATAGGAATTGATACATCATTGGAATTCGAATTATTTGAAAAGGTACGAACATTAACGGGAGTAACTCCTGATAAATACGAGACAATACTTATGGTTGATGCAGAAACGCTAATAATTAAGGATAGAGTTAGTAGGATGATGGCAGCGATGGACGAGATTCAACGGTTATGGGACTTTGTGGTAAACGAAAGTAGCGAATAAGAAAACGAGTTGGGTTGCAATGATACAAGTTTTTTAATATTATACTTTGGATCATCTTGGAAAATCTTTGAATCAATATTTGGTAGAGTAACCTGTTTTCCAGGGGGTTTTTGTATGTATCGTATCAAGGTACCAAAATACAATGGATATTCCGTTCCCAAACTCGCAAATCCTGATATCGTAGAATTATATTCTAGAAATGTTTCATCAAAAAAATTTATTGCTCTTTGGAGAAGATAGGTACCTTAACACTTTAATGTTGAGAACATACCCGAAATGTAAAATGATTTATGTACCAAAAGACGGTATGTAATAAGTTGTCCCTGAGGTTTCGACAGGTAGCAAAATCGAAACTAATTTTGACGTTTTTTCAAAAGTCACGATCATTTTGCAGATCGATTAAAAAAAACTCGGTAAAACTCGGTATATAGAATTTTTTGAAGAAAAAAAATAATCGATATGTTCAGATCAGTGTTCCGAATATAGCGACATAATTTTTTCACCCATATAAAATGTGGTTGGCTTTTCCAAATCCTTAGAAATGTTCTCGGAAATTCTCGGTCCCGTGACTTATGAAATCAGCTGTAAAGAAAAAACCGCGAAAGTTTCAACGGGTGCTAAAAGTTTTACTGTACTGGTAAATATTATGATAGGGGGCAATATTTTTGAGAGATGAAAACCATTGAAGTTTTTGATTAAATAAAAGCTAAATTTATAAAAATAAACTGATCGTCATCACTTTTAGAAGCGAATCAGAACCTAAATAGTGCAAAACTTTGAAAATAAAAAGAAATCATCAGTTACTAAGCTCCGAAGCAATCCAATAATATTGATAAGATAAAATTAAAAATAAAACTTATCTGGCCATCTCAACCATCGAAATCCGTCGAAAGTTTCAAAATTATCTTGGAAAAGTTTTGAAAAATAATAAAAATAATTTAAAAAGTAATAAAATAAATGTAATGATTTTTTTCGGTATAGGGGCGCCAAATCGGTAAGTATTTTAAAAAAAACCGCCTTCTGCCCTTTTTATTGATTTTTAGGCGGTGTCGTGGCGCATCGTCGAATATGGAAAGTATTTGAAATTTTTTTTATTTGCAATAGAAAAAGGGACTGTCGGGAAAATAAAAAATGAGATGATGCTAAATCTGAGTATAGTTTAGCCTAAAAATCATATTTGACAAATAAAAGTAAAATTAATTTTTTCCGACAGTTTCCCCTTTTCTATTACAGAGGTCCCTTATATTAAACCACATGCTGACTATTGAATAGCCTCAAAATAGATTTCTAATTCACGAATAATTCTAATAAATAAAAATAAGAAACTCAGATATTAACTTACTGTATATTAAAAAATTATAATTAAATAAATTGAGGTAACCGTGACTTTAAATTGACTCGGTATAAATCAGGAATTTTTTTTTTTTACCGGAAGGGATATCTATTTTAAAACCACTTTTAATATGAAAGGGTTTTGACGGATTTTGACACCCATCGAAACTTTTTTGCGGTTCGACTTAAAAAATATTTGGCGCAAAGCGTAAAAATAGATTCGATTTTGACACCTGTCAAATCTTCAACAAAACTTAATCTGTAGTGAATATATTAAATTACGAAGTTATATCGCCTGCCTCTGTTAATCTCGGGTTATTGATATTATACAAATAATTTTTATATATGCAAGAAAGAAAGGAAAACACCGCTTCTATTAAAATTGATTGAAATCATGTCATGTTAAAAATTTTTTTTTCATTTTTTGGGTGCAATAGCTTAATAATATTTATAATATATTTATTAACGTTAACTACAAAAATTATAGTTAGACGCGAAGTTAAGTTAATCATAATTATATTTCTAAATATTTGTACAACCCATAGTTACCAGGCGAATAACCTTAAGGTGAAATAGATACCAAAGTGATCGTCATCCAGGCGAAATTAGCAAAAGTATTTTTATTAAACTTTATCTAGAATTTTTTGTGCAATTACAAAAGCATATCAACGTCGACTCAATTATTAAGCGGGCAAACAGCGAGACATTTTTTTGTAGTCATATATAGTCCTACAATTCGTTCCGGCTTAATATAAAAATTTAACATTTAAGGTTAATATAAAGTAGTTTCATTTACGAATATTCCTAAAAATTTACTACATCACTTAGGAAATATCAAGCATAATGTATGGATTGACAATTTTTTTTTAAAAATATGGGATCATTCAAAATTATAAAACAATTAAAATAAAAAATAAAAAAATATGATTTGATTAATGGAGGTTACATAACCTCAGGAAGTAATCCATAGATAGATCAATTAGTCATCCTGCAGCATTCAAACTGGCTTTGTTTGGAATGCATCTAATGTTGGCCATTGGAATGTATACTTAAAAAGATAAGCTTTAAATTTATTATTATTACTTGAAGGATAGGTAAAGTTAACAGTGGGCGTGGAGTTTTGAATGTTGTTTACACTTTTGTAATACAAATTTTTGTAAATATTACATTTTCCATATAATTAAAAACCAATGTATTCACTGTATTTACAAGTTTATAATTATCTGTATTTTTTATTTTAAAAGTTTATGTATGACCATTTTATAGTGAATCATGCGCACTGAATATGTAAAAAAAAAATTGTTAGTAAATCACATTCATTAGTCAATAAAGCATCGCACGCTAAATTTATAAGAAACCTATTCAAATTAAGATTGTAAATTATTTAAATATTAAAATCTAATAAGAAATAAATTTGATATTTTCAAATTTAATAATAATAATTATAATGTTCTAATGCTTGAGCTCAATAAAGATTTATTAAATATTTTGAACTTAGTAAGCTTTCATTAGCATTATTATTACGCTCATCATACTGTCAATTGCGTGGACAGTAACTCGAACACGTTTCAATTTACTTTTTTCTTTGATAAAATATATTGTAGGAAATATAGAGATGCAAATCATCAGCGTCAATGACAAAGTGTAATTAAATAAAAGGTGACATGAAAAAAAGAATTAATAAATAAATTTTAGAAATTAAGAAACTTTAAACAAAGTTAGCTAACATAGCGAAAAAGTAAAGTCTGATATTTTACTTTAGTAATGCATTAAGCAAGAGCAACTTCATTTTAAATATTTTAGTAGTATACTCGAATTTAACAATTTAGTGAAGCATGAGAATACAATGATATATAAATTACATTTAGATAGAGCATTTCATATAATATTCTATATTAATGGAAAAAATGTAATGTTACCGAGATTAAGTAATCCAACACCTAAAAAAAAGGTATCACGGATATTAATATAAAAGCTTGATTATTTTTTAATAATGCTGATAAAAACAAGTGACGCTACCTAAAAACCAAGTATGACGAAAGTTAAGATGGAATCGATTTTTTTTTAAATCACCATAAATGCACGCCTAAAGAAAAAAGTGAAAAATCTTAAAAATCAAAGTACGTGACATTAGTTTGTCAAAAAAAAAAAAAATAAATAATGAAGATGATGAAGTAATTGGTATAATAAATTGGTGTAATACTATACATAGATCCAAAAATGGTAACATTACAAATTAAATGAGAAATCAGATATGTATAATATTGGAGATTTGTTATGGCAATTTCAAGTAGTATTCACCATTCTAAATACGAAGTTTTCGATCGTGCTCCTACCAAGTACAGCAACCTTAAGATAATAATTTTATTGATGTATTTCATAGGTTAAGTAAGAACATAATATATCAAGAAAAAGTTTTAAACTTATGTCATTTTGAATCATGTTATATAAATAATGTTACGGATCATATGATCATGTTACTGAAAATTAACTTCCGATGAGGTGAGAATTTACGATCTTGATTGGTGTAAATGGGTAACGTAGTTCCACCACATTAAGATTACATTTCAATTTGTATCAATGAAAACTCTTCATAAATATTATCATTTCCTGTAGATGCTGCACTGATGAGCCAACATCATTTATATAAAGTAATGACATATCGAAGAGGAAGATGTACTTATATCAGCAATACTTGTTCTTAGAATTAAATCTCACTTTATTTAAATATGCACCTTGAATAGAAATTTTAGACCACACCAGTTGGATCGATAAATGCATAGTTTACAAGACATTACCATTTGAAATTTGGTTTTTGAGTCTATATGGTTCCAGCATGAAAATACGATAAAATAAATTATTTATATATTATTTATATAAAATAGCAGTTTCGTGTTTGTTTACCGTTAAACCATTCCGCTTTGAAAATAATACCAAATCCTCCTTCTGATATTTTTTTTAAATTTGAAATTTGAGAAGGTGGAATCCATTCTATTACTGAATATAATAAACTATTAATAAAATCATGAACATTTAATGGATTAGAAATATTTTTCATATAATCAGTGATCTGATTATTCTTATCATCATTTCTAATATTCTGATATTAAGAAATTCATCGATATTACTATTTTCACTACGATAGATAATATTCTTTTGCATTTTCTACATTGAGATTGATCTGTCAATCCACAAATAATATTTTGTTAAATAATATCTACATCCAGAATAAATTACACGGCAACATGTGCGCCATTTTTGGCAATTAGATAATAAACCCAGTATTTTATTAAACTTTGACATTCATAACTATCATCTCACCATGGTAAATAAATAATTGGAGTAAGCTTTTTAGTTAAAGTCGATTCAATCACCCAGAAGAAATTTTATAACAATCTGAACATATCTGAGCGCCAACGTCATAATAACTGAACATATTCTTCGGATCCTTCTGACAAACTAACTTCCCACATAATTTACAATCCTTATTATTTTCAATTATTTTTTTATGCTTATCATATAAATAATACCTAAGAATATGGTGTACTTGATGAAATTAAAATATCGGATCAAGTTTCACACCATTCTTGAATGCATTGCGTGCAAAATCTGAATTCTTAGCTTCATGTTTGTTACAATAAGTATCATTTGTAACTATAAGTAGATCTAAATATGTATTATTATCGATTATGCAACTAATACACCTGGCTAAGCAATATTTACAATAATTTTGGAAAAATACTGTCGAAGAGTATCCATTTCCACAATGACATCTTTAAAAGGAATAACGTAATTGGTATAAGACTGGATTTTAATTTTGGAATTGGATCAAAATCATCATCATTATTTGTAAGAGTAAGTTCCATTTTGTTATAATATGAAAGTTTTTAAATATGAACATGAATACGCCATACAATTTTGTAGTAAACATAAAAAAAATTTGTAAATTAATTTAACTTTTGTTACAAACGAAAAATAACCGCCATCATGCGCTTTTACTTCATATTTAAATAAATAAAAATTACCATTATTTTTTAAATTAAAAAAAAAAACAGTTACATTATATTATCATTACTATTCCAATGTCGTTTTTTTGTAGCCAAACTACATTGTATGGATCGTTTTGATTATGCCATCTTAAAAAAAATCTGAGTGGTTAATCAACAATTATAAGTCGCTAATTTTCTGTTCTCTCGCAAATCTTACCTTCTTGACCCACCTCGTGTTATTATCTTGACCTGCATGTATTGTATTACATATAGCAGGGTCAAGAAAGGATGTCTTACAGGGTCAAGAAGGTTAATTTTGCTGTTCTCTCAGAACATGGACATAATATAATTTTTAAAAAGAATTCTTAAGAAGTGATTAAAATTAAAAATACTGTATCAGTTATAAAATTATAAATCGAAAAATCGACATTTATAAGGATTTGGAAAAGCCAACCACATTTATATGTCGCTATATTTAGAAATCTGATCTGAACGTAGCGATTATGTTTTTTTTTATATCGAGTTATTTTTATCGATCTGCAAAATGATCATCCGTCCCGTGACTTTGAAATTTAGCTGTCACGACCCGACCCTTACGGAGCACTAATATTATTCACCTACAACAAATTATATATTAAAACTTATGTAAACATTCATCATCTCTTAATAAACTCTGTTTTGCTTCAAGCAATATTGAGAGATTTGACGGTGGGCCTTGACAACATAGGGGCTCAAAAAAAAAAAATATTCAATTGCAAAACATACAGCCGTCACAATTTGGCGTCAAATTTTTTTTTTTTTGAATATGTAAAAAATTGTTACATCAATATTTATAAAAAAAAAAATTCAATTTAACTAACGTAAAGTTTTATACTTTATTTATCATGAAAATATTTTATTTCCGTTAATATTAAACTAAAAGGCGACGATTCATAATTCATTAATTATTTTTTTCTCTTATTTTAGACGAGTTGAATGCGTAGGTGAGCTATTTTTTTCTCATTAAATTATTTTATTTTCTGAGGTAATTTTTTCGCTTCAAATATTCTTATTTTATTTTTATTTTTTGATATCAATCTATTTAATTATAAATATGGACGTTTTCATTGTTACACCACAGTTCATTAAAAGTATATGAATGGTGCATGATCAACCAAATGCATTTTTTTCTTTCTCCAAAATTTATAATTGAAAAAAAAAATAACATAAAATGCAAGCTTATAATTCAAATGTGTGGATTGAAGAATATATTTCAAGTAAAAATATCAAATACTACGATTACAAACATTTTAGTAATCTCTAAGTGATTGGTAAGGGTGGCTTTGGAAAAGTTTATCGTGCAAATTGGAAAATTTAAAACAACCTTTCGCGTTAAAATCGTTTAATGACTTTAACGATGTCTCTGTTAAAGAACTTGTTCATGAGGTAAAGGCAAATACAATATGTGTTTGATCTATTTCTGTCTATTTAGTATAAAATCATCAAATTAATAACTTGTTTGTAATAATTTAGCTCGAGCTTCATTGTGAAGTTGATTTTCATGATAATATTATTCAATTTCGTGGGATAACTTCAAAACAAAGTATTTGATTTCATGATAAGTTTATTATTGTTCTTTTTTTTTATTTATTTTTATCTCGTTTTTCACCCTTTTATATTTTTTTAAATAACTAGAAAATCAAAATGATCAATTGAAAAAGTATTTGTTAGTAATGGAATATGCCGACGGCGGTACACTTAGAAATTATTTAAAGGAAAAATTTGATGAGCTTACCTGGGATGATAAATATAAATTTGCATACCAGTTGTCTAGTGCTGTTTCATGTTTACATGGAGAAGGAATTGTGCATCGTGATTTGGTAATCTTACGTAAGATATAAATTTGATTCTTAATATTACTTTAATAAAATAATTAAATTTAATTTTATACCTCTATATTTAGCATTCCAGCAATATATTAATTCATCAAGGTGTTATTAAACTAGCAGACTTTGGATTATCGAAAAGAATTGAAGCAGCAAGTAGACAACAGTCAAAATTCTTTGGTGTAATTCCTTATGTTGATCCAAAAAGATTTGACAGCCAGAGAAAAAATGACAAAACATTGCAACAATATACGTTAAATGAAAAAAGTGACGTTTACAGTGTTGGCGTACTGTTATGGGAGATATCAAGCGGTCATCCTCCTTTTTATGTTAAGTATGAAGAATATGATATTGGATTAGCCATTGAAATTTTAGGAGGACTTAGGGAAAAGATCATTCCCGGCACACCTGAAGATTATGCGAACATTTACACTGGTAAATATAATAAATATATATTTTTGAGATTATTTAAAAGAATATGATAATGATTAAATCTAAATTTCAGAGTGCTGGGATAATGAGCCGGATAATCGTCCATCAATGAATCAAGTAGTTGATAAATTAAATACAATTGTTACGATAACTAATATCATCACAGAAAATAATCAAACGAATGATGATGAATCAAATCTTCAACAACAAAGTCTTTTGGATAACATCGAAGCTTCTTCTAGAATAAAACATTTATTTGGAGCATCATCTCAAATTGTTCGATTTGATCAGATAAATGAACAAATGAATATTTCTTTAAAAAATCTTGATGCTGTTTCTTGTAATAATAAATCATTACATAAAAAATTAGCTCAAAATTTTAATCAGAATAATATAGAAGAATTAGAGTCAAATATTGAAGTATCAGATATTATTTATGATGATACTATTGAAAGTTTAAAGATTACGGTATTTAATAAGGATGACATATTAAACGCATTAGGAGGATTGCAAAGATATCGGAAATTAAAAGTACTCGGCTGTAAATTCTCAGATATAACCAGTTTACCAACTTTACCCAACTCATTAATGGTACTCGAGTGTTATAGCACTAAAATAAATAGCTTACCAACTTTACCTAACTCCCTAACGGTACTCAGGTGTTATAGTACTAAAATAAATAGCTTACCAACTTTACCCAATTCCTTAACGGTACTTGATTGCTATGATACTCAAATAACCATCCTACCAACTTTGCCCAACTCCTTAACTTATCTTAGCTGTTCTAATAATCAAATAACTTTCCTACCAACTTTACCCAATTCCTTAACGGTACTTGATTGCTCTGTTACTCCTATATCTATCCTACCAACCTTACCCAATTCCTTAACAATTCTCCGGTGTATCGATACACAAATTAAAAGCTTACCCAATACACCCGATTCCTTAACAACTATATATCCCAAATCCTTAAAATCTCAAATACGACAATAACTACTATATGCGTTTGAAATTATAGCTTTAACTTTATCTTCTTTAATGTTCAAGATTTTTTTGAGGATAAACATTCGTGATAAGCAAATAGCAAGTCGAAACCTTATACTTCGACGTATTTGTTAATAAGACTTTAATATTGTTTTGACTTGAACGGGATTTAATTATGGTTTCAAGTTTCGGCGGTTGCTAATGAACCCGTCGAAACCTGAGATTTTTCCAGGCAATTAAAACATAATAAGAAATCTCTGTAATTTATCTTTTATCACTTTTAATAAGTGAATATCAGAAAATTTGCTACGATTGTTTTACAAATTTATAGACAATTTGTAATTAAAGAAATTTTCATCAAGCTTTCTCTTTTAACTTGTAAATAATTTCCAGCAACATTTATATGCCTTCATGATTTAAATTAAATTACATTTTACATCAACTAATGAATTTTTATACGCCCAATTGCGGATTTATAAGAATTTTGATATATACCCAATGGCTTCTATCAACATATTAAAAGAGAATATCAGAATTTAATTCGTCATATTCAATAGAATAAAATTATGTATTTAAATTTTAATTAGCTTTATGCGGTTTAGGTTTCTCTTGGTTACAAAGATAATTTATTTCAGCGCTTCATCTCGAGCACATATCGATCTTAGTTAAAAACGTTTTTTATACCCTTTTCATCAAGAATGCTTAAAAATACAAAAATCTACTTTTCTAAAATATTTGGTGCCATACTACCGAATACTTTAAGTAGTTAGTTTTTACTTTCAATGTGTTTCACATAAATGTTTAAACTTTGATCAAAACTTTATTTATGATACAAGCAATGATTCATTACAATATAAATTATATTTCTTCTTCAGCCTTCCTTAAAAAATTATTTCACTTACATTGAATGTGATTTTAGCTTTGGATGAAGTAAACCCAAAAGAGTGATTTTTATACATTTTAATTTCAAAATCTGATAAATTATCTATTGTCAGTACAATTTGACCGAGACTTTTCTTCTTATAATAAATGAATTTTTTCGATCATATTTTAAAAGAAAATCTTTTATTTTGCAATGAATACATATTTATTGCACGAAATACTGCATTTTAATTGTATTAAATCCATGCATCCTTGTTTTAATGTAATGTTGAATAGTACTATTGATCATTTATATTCTTGCTGCAGTATCACAAAATATCACGAAATGGCCGGCATTAAAGTTTCCGGTCAGTGACTACGGTGTCAAATAACGAATGACAAATAGGTTTCTTGTTATGCACACGTTGCGTGTAACATTTCTATTTTGTTGCATTCTTCGGGCATAGGAGATACAAGAACCACTTCTTAAAGTGAAAATCACATTCTTGATTATTTTCACCCAGGTAAAATTAGAAAAAGGTATTATATTTTATAAATAAAAAAAAATACATGAAAATATTCCTATAAGATTATATAATGTAAACATAGCCTCATGTATACATTGTAAGGATTGAAAAAATAAAGAAATTTAATTGATTAATAGATAAGGTGAGGAATTAATCTATTACAGTTACACTCCCCGGTCAAAAGTATTGGACCACGTGATTTTCGTTATACTAATTGGCGTAATTTTTGCCGATTATAACTT
>CAJVPP010001418.1:0-20111 GCA_910592005.1 Funneliformis mosseae | reverse complement strand
AGAACGATAACTTCAATCGTTCCAATCGAACGATTTTTTTATCGTTCGTTTGGAACGATAACTTCAATCGTTCCAAATGAACAATTCTTTTATCGTTCTTTTAGAACGATAATTTGATCGTTCCAATCGAACGATTTTCTTATTGTTCGTTTGGAACAATAACTTCAATTGTTCCAAACGAACGATTCTTTTATCGTTCTTTTAAAATGATAACTTGATCGTTCTAATCGAACGATTTTCTTATCGTTCGTTTAGAACGATAACTTCAATTGTTCCAAATGAATGATTTTTTTATCGTTCGTTTGGAACGATAATTTCATCATTCCAAACAATCCGAAATTTCAGATTAATCCGAAATTTTTGCAATCCGAAACCAAACCGAAGTTGATCTGAACCGAAAATTTTCAGATTAATCTGAACTATTCAGAATTTTAGTAGTGTAAGACCCGTTAAATAGGTAGACATATGTAAGATTTTTTCATATTATCTTTGGGCAATCAAAGAAGCTCTAAAATACATATATTGAACTGACATTGTAGTAATATCCCTTAACAAAATAAGGGATTATCTTCTCCTGCATTTTTTTATAGTTAGCATATACTTTTTCAAATATAGATACTATACCCCTGTTTGGAGAAAACAAATTCACCTTAGAGATTTTATCAGACTTCAAAACTCAGAATGTAATATTTTCACGATAAGGCTTTAGACTATTTACAATTATCTAATATACCAATTTAAGATATATATATTTCAGTTTCTTAAAATTGTGGCCAATTAATAGCAAATCATCATTTTTGATATAATGCGTTCCTTCTTTCTTTCCATTAAACATTTAATAAAGCTTATTTCTAAATATGAGATTGAGAATCTCATTAGTTTTCCCTAAATTAGTACGGCCACAGATTAGTAAAATAAAAGGCCACTATAAGATGCTTAAATATCTATTATATTTTTTGACATCCTTAATCTCATTAATATGGTATATAAGCCTATTAACTAATTCGAGTTTTTTTATTTTCATAGTAAGCTAACTATTAATAATGATATACTAAAAATATCAGACTAATTTATTGGTCTTCTCTTTTTATTCTTTCGCTTTATCTAAGAATCCTTTTTCAATTAGTATATATCTAATAAACGAATATAAATCTGCTGTATAAGATACTTCAATAAAGCATATATTTTGCTTCTTGTAAATATCCTGCTTCTTCTGATCATGCATTCTCTAAGTTTCTAAACTTTCACTCTTCTGATAGTATAGACTGTTGTAATGATAATACTGGGATTCTAAAATTTGAATGTAAGACATAATTCTTCATTATACCCATTAAGATGCATCTCATCCAAAAAATTAGGCCTACATGGTAGAAATTTCTTACCTAGCAAATCCTCAAAAATGTAATGTACATTTCTTTTGATATTGTGATAGCATAGAGAGCACCATTCAAATTTTTTCATAATATATTTTAATGGATACTCCTATTGATATGCATTATTTTCACAGGACTAAAGATAAATATTATAACTATTTATTCGCTCAGTTCTTCCTAGGCATTAGTTACCACGTTTTTCAGCATATTAATAAGCTTCAGTTAAATTATCATTAGCAATTTGAATATAATAGACGAACCCAGTAGAATGATATTTTCACATAAATCCATTAGGTAAATACTCAATTTTATTAGGTTCCTCAATCACTTAAAGCTCTTCATATTTAAAGGGTTATTTAGAGTTCCATCCCATCAAGTGAACAGTTAATTCAATAGATTCTCAAGATAATATAAAACTGGTTGTGGTGAATTCCTTCTAATAACAACTTTTTTGATCTTATAAATATGCAATGACCAGTATGGATCAGTTGCTTAATACCTGTGATCACCTTCTAGCTTATCCAGTTTCAATAAATATTTAATCATTATACCCTTTTTTAATTTTATCTTTTCATGTTTTTCAATTGCCTACTTAGCTTTACTAGAGAGTTTCAATTCAATTTCGTCCAAAGTTATAGTACAAGCTGGTAATATTCTAATAAGACAAGTCCTGCTATTATTTAAAAAATTAATGTACTTTTGAAGGATTTTATTCTAGAGTCTTAAAAGAATCCTAAATAATATATGTATATATTAGATTTAAGATTGCTTATTGAACATAAAAAATTTTTGATTAAATTACCTAAAATTTTACGTAGTAGATAGTAAAATTTTAATATAGTCAAATATATATTTGCGTAATAAAAATAAAACTCAGTAATTAGTTTGCATATCAGAAACATATTTTTGAAAATATATGTGATGTCAAATATAATCCAAAAAAGATAATTATACCTCTTAAATTAAGACATGTAAATAAAATCAACACGTAATTTTAAATTAATTTAATATGTGATAGTTTAACAAAACTTTGATCTATTTTTATACGTGATTGTGCAATAAAAATATAAGCTATTTTTATACGTGATAGTGTAACAAATTTATACATAATCATGTAGTAAAATTAGATGTAACGGCATAATAAAAATTGTGTAATGCAATTTTAATGTGACAAAAGTAAAATTTGTTTATATATTTATATAATCTAAAAAATCTATAAGTAAAAGTAAGATCGTTAGGTATAAGGGAGAAAAAATGTTTGTTCTTTTTTCAAATTTTTATTTTTACAATCCATCTATAAATCAATCATTAAAAATTGTATCATTTTTACTTAATAACATTTTTTACAATTTTTGATGTTTTTTTATAATAAAATTTGATATTTTTTAATAGTTTTATACTTTTGAAATTTGAATATTATATATTATATGTGATTTTGTTTACTCTACAACTTTACTTAATTACAAAAAATAGTTTTTGAATGCTGATTTTGAGTTTAATATAAAGAAACTGCTAAACAGAATATGAAAGTTTATTGTGAGCTTTAACTATCTGTTGTATACTTTTAAAATTTAAGTATTATATATAACTTTATTTACTCTACAACTATACTTAATTATAAAAAGTAATTTTTAAATTCTGATTTTGAATTTAATATAAAAACAGCTAAATAGAGTATGAAAATTTATCATGAGCCTTAACTATCTGTTATATACTTTTAAAATTTGAATATTATATTTGTTCTACAACTTTACTTAATCATAAAAAGTAGTTGTTGAATACCAATTTTGAGTTTAATATAAAAAAACTACAAATTTTACTTAATATATATAAGTCATAAAACAGTTTGCTTAGCAGAGTCAAATTTTCTTAAGTCATAATAAAAGTTTGCTTAGCAAAGTTGAAAATAGTTTGCTTATTGATCATAATAAATTTTGAAATTTGCATCTGACCTATACATAGATTGTTCGGGATTCTGTTTTGAATGTTCTTCTTCAGTTAATCATCTTTCTATAATATATTGGATCTTATATGAGTAGATTGTTAGAAAAATCAGGTTCCAAAAATTTTTTAGCAAAATTGAGATTTTTATTGCATTTTAATTTTTAATATAATTAGATTAAAATGTATTAAGCTCTTAATTTTAGTTAAAAATTTCTCAGAACCTGATTTTTCTAGAAACTCTCCCATATATTAGTTTTGCTAAATTTTTTTTAAATGCTTTAATAAAAGTCAAGCTCTCAAAACTATAAAGATTAATAACATGTATAGTGATATTATACTATTGCATTTTTTATAAAAATGCATCTCAAAATGAAGTATTACTATCAGTCATTAACAATGTTAAACTTGTGAGAGGATTAGAAGGATCCTCATATATTTCTTTGATTGCGATTCAGATTTCTAAACTATTTTTCAATGTTAATGAATACTTAGTCTTAAAAGGTGTTACTACATTTATGACTAGAAAGTTACAAATAAACATCCTTTTACCATCCTGATCATTATGAGTATAGAGCAAAATATCATACTGGTGGACTTTATTTGGGATTTTAATTTTGAGAAACTTGTCTTAGCTTTACATGGTAATGGTTGTATATAGATTTGGTAGCTATATTAATATTTTATCCATTTTATAATATTTCATAATCAAAAGAATATCCTTTCTTCTGATACGCTTTATGTATTTTTTTGCATTGAGATAAAAACTAGGTATATTATAATATAGAAACCTACAAACTATACAGAGCTCATCATACGGATCTATCATAATTTGGAATTAACTCATTCTTAAGACACAAATATTATAATAGTACTATAAATCAGGGTTGAATAATAGAATATTTGATTTGACATATTCACAACTTTTAAATACGAATCAGAAGCTTTGTAGTAAGCTTCAAGATAAAATTTTTATTAATAAGAGTAATGAGAAAAAACTTCACTCTCTTGTAAAGAAGCTTGAGCAATGTTATCAAACTATCTTATTATAGGATAATACTATCGTAGTTCATGAAAAAGAGGTAGAGAAACTTAAATCAGAAATATCTGATTTGCAAAGATAGCTTAGAATTTTATAACAGATAAAAAATTTAAAAATGAGGTTGGTCTATTCAAAATGGCTGAATCATAGAGCTTGAAAATAAGGTTGGAAATCTTAAAGCAAGAATCTGAATTCTCATAAATAAAAAAATCTTAATAAATACTTTAGATATGACAATGACTAATCTTATTGTAAATGTTAATAGAGGGTTAAATCGAATTGAAAATCATATTAGGAGATTAGTATGCCTATGCAAAATCTCGCTAATGTTATAGATAGAATCAAAGAATTATTAAATACTATTTGGATTACTTTACAAAACATTACAACTGAGAGGGATTAATATCAGAACCTATTAAATAATTTAATTTGGTAGGTAGTTGATCTTAGAAATCAGTTAAATGATAGTAGAAATCAGAATTTACAGTTACAATATTTATTAGATGAATCTCGAATTTGGGTTAAAAGAACTGTAAAAGAAAGGGACAATGTTCAAGAAGAGTAGGATTTGACTATGTTAGCTTATAATAATAAAAGATAAAAATCCCATTGCTGTATGTTTCATATTAGGATAAAGATAGGCGTGTTCAAAGATTATTGCGAAAAAAATTTGCTAAATAGCTATTGTATCAGTGAGATACTAACTGTCTTCAGCAAAATATCCAATAGTTGCAAACTAAGTAATTAGGGTTAGTAAAGTCTTAGGTCTTGAATTCAAAGACTTAGTCCTTAGACTAAGTCCATAAATCTTTAGGTCCAATTTTTTAGACCAATAAGGACTTAGTCCTAAATAGGTCCTGACTAATCATATTAAAATTTATTTACTAATACTACTATAATCTATATTTCATTTAACTTTTATATTTTTAAACTTTTAAACTAATTTAAAATTTGTTCTATTTTTAAGTTATTTTATTAAAGTTAAAATAGTATTTTACAAATGAAATGATTTTTATAGTTTAATTGGTTTTAATTTAAGTATCATTTGCATTAAGAATGCGTAACATAAAAATTTTTTTGATCTAACCTTATATATATTCACGTTACGCCTTATTACACTATTATTTACTTACACAACTTAACAATGAGTTCTTTTAATAATTCAGATAATGAACCAAAAGTTGAATCAGAACCTACTCAAACCTCTTCTAAAGATTTTTAAAATTCACATAAAACTTCATCTTTGTGAAATTATATAGATTATGAAACCAAAGATCATCCAAGAATACCTGTTTGTAAAAAGTGTAATGAAGTATTTTCTAAAAAGTCAGATAATTCTACCCTAAAACGTCACCTTTCTAATAAACATGGTATAGTAATTCCAAAAGTTCAAAGTAACCAAACAGTACTCAATTTTAAATGTACAACTCCCTGGCCTATAAAAGAAAAATCAGAACGAGATCATTCAGTTGTTATTTGGATAATTGATAATCAACAACCATTTAATGTTGTTGAAAACAAAAAATTCATTGAAATGATGAATGTTTTTGACCCTCATTATAGAGTTCCAGACTGGCATCAAATAAAAGAAATGACTATTTTAGAGTTCAATAAACGTCATTCAAATATTAAATATGATTTGAATAAAATACCAGGAAAAGTATCTTTTACGGCCGACATGTGGACATCAACAATGAGTAGTGAATCATATCTTGGTCTAATAATTTATTATATCAACCAAGATTAGGATCTTCAGCGATTTTTACTTGACATAGTTCCTTTTAAAACTCGGCATACGGGAGTTAATATTGCAAATGCAATTAGTAATGTTCTTGAAGAATTTAATCTAATAAATAAAACATTAGCGCTTACTACAGATAATGAATTTGCGATGGTGGTGTGTGGATGACAGTTAAAGGAAGAATTTGAACGAGCCTTAGATAATTTGTCTTTTAGACATTATCGTTGTTTAGCTCATATACTCAATCTGACAGTTAAATAAGAAATGGAGATTATTAATAAAGATATCTGAATTATACGAATAATGATGATAAAGATTAAAAACTCCATTTTATTATGCGATGATTTACGTGAATTATGTATTGTAGAAAAACTTGAGTATTTGCGACCAGAAATAGATACCAAAACAAGGTGGAATTCCATCTATTACATGCTTCACAAGTTTCAACAAATGGAAACAGTGCTAAGAATGCTTGCGATTAGACATGAAAATTTGTATAATTTAATACTGGATATTACAACATGTAAAATAAAGGTAAATATATATATATATATTACATATTAGTAATTTTTTTAGATTATAAAATTAAATATTTTTTAATATAATAAATAGGAAATACTTACTATTTTAGAACTTATTGAAAGAGCAACTAAGATCATTTTGGGTTCGATGTATCCAACCGTAGCCGATATATGATTTTATTTTAATGGAATCTGATATCATCTAAATTATTGTATAGAAATGGAGAATTTTGACCAATATATGCTAGCCGCTTCAATTAATCAAAAACTTGAAGACTATTGAACAATTATTGATGATGCAATTACTATTGCGTCTATATTAGACCCCTGAAATAAAATCTCTCTTTTTGAATTAGGTAAACAAATGACAAAGGCAATTAATACCTTATAAAACCAATTTTCTTTATATTTACACAAAGATTACAATCTCAAATTTTCCCTCAAAATTCTACATCACCACAAAATTATTTTCATCAACTGAAGAAACATCATTTAGGAATCCAAGTCACACAAACTTCAACTAGTTGTAATTCTGAATTTGCAGAAATAGAACGATACTTGGTCCTACCACAAGATGAAAATGTGGATCTGCTTCTTTGGTGGCGGGTTCATTCAAACGAATTTTCAATACTTTTATTGATTGTTAAGGATTATTTAGCAATACAAGCAACAAGTATAGCTTGTAAACAAGCTTTTTCCGTTGCAAGTAATACCATTAGTAAGACTCAAAATTGATTACATTCAGAAACTACAAGGGCATTATTATGTACAAAAAGTTGGATTGATAATAAAATTGGTGAACAAATTGAAGGAAATAGTAGTTAGTAATTAAAAAAACAAAAGCAAAAAAAAACAAAAACAAAAAGAAAAAAAAAGTTTTACCTTTTTTGATTTTTTAATATGAAAAAATTATCCTGACGTAATGTGGTTAGGTTTCTATTATGTTTGATTACGTTCGTTTCTATCTAAATGAAAAAGATTTGGGTGCTACCAAAATACAAGAGCATCGTTGTCAAAAGTTGGATTGATAATGAGCAAATTGTAGTAATTAAAAAAAAAACAAAAAAAAAACTTTACCTTTTGATACGAAAAAATATCTGGTAGCGAGGTGTTTTTATTGTGGAAGGATTTGGGTGTAGCATGACAAAATGTGAAATATTTGTGATTTATATATGTATGTATCATTCAATAAACTTCTAATGATTCAGTGGATTAGTGATCAAATTGTATAACTATGTAATATGATAAAATATGATAAAATTCTTAGCAACGTTTTAATTGGATAAAAAAAAAGACTGGTCAGACCTAAGTCTTAGGACAAAGTCCTGAGATTGAATCTGATCAGACCTAAGTCCTAAGACTTATTATATGCGGACCCTGTCTGTAGGTTTATAAAAAAAGACTTATGGGTCTCAGGACTAGGATCAAACCAGAACGGACTTTACCAACCCTACCCCTATATGATCACTTTTCATCAGGATTCCTTTTCTTACCTTTCTTATTGAAATCATTTTCAGATTTTGCTCCTATCTTTCTATGATATTTTCATTTTATAATTTTTTCCTTTATTTCAAACTTTTCTATCATTTGCTCTCATATCCATTTGAGTATATTAAGATGATATGCTCTTTCCATAATAAAATGCTAATTATAATCAGAATTGTTAAACTTAACTTGAATATCAGATGCAAATATTCGCTAGCAGAAAGCAAACGCTTTCAGCAGATTTTCTTGATTTTTATATACGATTATGATTCAACATAGGTCTGATTCTATCGCAATATTGATAAGACATATTTGCTTTAGTGGCTTTAGATTATCTTTCTAATGCAATGTCATGCCAATCATAAAAATATTATAATTCAGATCAAGAACTTCAGCAAATTTACCTAACTCTTGTGATTGCATCTTTATATTTTACGTGAGAACAAGAGTACAATCTCATAAGAAAGCTGAAATAGAAAATCAGTCACTTATTGTTCTAAAATTCTTTAGTAGACAGAAATCTTTTATAAATATATAGAATTTGTGTAAACAGAGTGAACTGGTTCGCTTGCCTTTCTTGCATATATATTTATTTAATGTAGACTACCTAGAGAGTTTGATTCTATTTTTTCGAGCTACCTTTCAGTAAAATGAGTATAAATCCTCTAAAGTAGTTTTAAAATTATTTTCTTAGATAGCTTGAATGGCTTCTTTTCTCTCCCAGTATCATTTGTATAAATTTGTAAATATGTTTTTTTTATATAGTATCTACAGAAAGGAAATGTTTTAATGTACTCTATTTTATATGATTTTACAATGCTAGAGAGAATTTCGCTTACTTTTTCTTTACATTTATCTGAAGTCTCTTTGTCTAATATGAGAATATTAAAGAAAACCTGAATTCTTATAAGAGTTATCAATGCCTTTTGGTCATTAATAAGGTGATTATAAAGATGCAATAAATAGCAGTATATTTCTTTTATCTTTTCTGATAACCCTTTACTATCAATAGCTATGAATAGAATTTTTTGATAACTAGATAAAGCATTATCAAGGATTGTAATTAATCCCTCATAATTTTCTGCAACTATATTATTCAGAGTTGAGATGCTCAATAAGTATTTTTCACTAAAATAGCAAATTACTTGACCTTTTATTTTATATTTTCAGCCTTTGAGTGAAAAAGGACAAGCACGTCAAGGAATTCTGAAAGTTTAGATTGAGTCATGGTATTATATAACAAATATACAATTTGAGAGAAAGTATATACTTCAGGAAAAAAAAGTTCAAAATGAAAATTAATTCTGAAATATATAAATTGATATATAATTGAACTATTCATAGTTATTAAAAATGGTATTTTATCGATATTCATATACTCTCAGGACCAGAGAAATTTATAATCAGGGATGCTTCCACTTAAAAGAATATCAAATATATCAAAATTCTCCCTTATATATATCTTGTATTAAATATGATAAATGAACTTATTCTGAATATAGATTTTGTGATTCACATACTAGAAAGCACTGTAAAAGGGAATAGTACTATTGAAAAAAGCTGAATAAGCAAGTTGAAAATATGTCTCAGTAAACTATTCTAGAAAATCTGTTTTAGTTTTTGTTCTAGTTGTCAAAATTTTCTAGGACAGATGAAATATAGCTAGATGGTAATTTTAGGATAAATGAAAGGGAAAGAAATAGTCTGTCTTAGTTATCTTAGTAAATTCAGACTTCTTTACTTTTTTTTTTACCTATAGATATACTGATATATAACTATATAGCATATAAATAGCATATATACTGTATATTATACATATAGCATAGGATAGATTACATTTTTTTCTAGAATTTTTATTTTTACTAAAACAATTAGGACAACTAGAACATAATATAAAAGAACAAGTTAAATTAAAAAAAATGCTTTTCTCTCATATCAAAACCTATTCTAGTTTTCATCTTAGTTGATCTAATAATATAAATAACTAGGATAGATCATGTTTTTACATGAAAAATATGAAATCACATTTTTATAACATATATATATCATACAAATGACATACATATATACCATAGGATAAGTTTTGAATTTTTTCTTACAACTTATTTTTTACTAAAAACACTAGAAACACTATACTCTTACGTTAAAAGTTTAAGATCACCTGATAAATTATAAAATAAATAGGTCTTTTAAATCAACCAACATTTTATTAAACTACAAAAAATTTTTTATGATTATTTTAATGAATAAAAAACAATTTTTTATTATTAAAAAATAAAAAAAAACTATCAGTAACTAATATTTCTGTATGATCACGTATCCATATTTATTTTATATGATTTTTCAAAAAAAAAGTATCAAAATAAATATATAAAAAAAATTTTTTATTCAAACTTTTTGTTATATATATAACATAACAAAAATTTTTCTCAGCCTATAATACCATAAAATAAAAAACTAAGTTAGTATTAAAGTTTTTCAATAAAAAAAAGTATAATTTTTAGTAAAAATGCAAAAAAAAATATTAATTTATAACACTTTATAAAAATATAATAAAAAAATTATTCAATATTGCGTAAAATATTCACGAGCTTTTATAATTATATCTATTCTATGATTCATGCTTTATACAAGCTTTTAGTAAATCTTACATGAAATTTTTGACTAATATTCTTGAAGAAGTGCCTTCAATTCTCTTAAATTTTTAGGATTATTTTGCTTTGCTCTTATACATTTTTCAAGTTCATTCCACAGATATTCAATGGGATTAAGGTCAGGATTCTGTCCTGGCTATGATAACAGATTTATTTCTATTTTTTCACAAAAATCTCTTGTCTTAATACTGGTATAGATTGATGTATTATCCTATTAAAACAAATAATCACCATTTTCTTCTTCAAAACTTTTCAAAAAAGGAATCACATGATAGCTAAGTATTTTTTCTATATATCTTTAACTATTAACTCAACCATCAATTCTTACCAAAGGACCTAATCCAAACTATGAAAAATATTCCCATATCATAACTCACCTTCATCATGCTTCATAGTTAAAACAAGGCAATTAATGTCATATTTTTCTTTTTAAAGATGTTAAACTCTAATTTTTCTATCATTTTGAAATATAGTAAATTAAGACTCATCACTTCATACTATTTTTTTCCAATTATCTATAGTTCATGAACATATTTCTCAAACTTAATTTAAGCATATTTTTCAATTATGTTTACTAACACAAGGCTTTCTTAGGGTTATATAACTATTATATCTCATTTTATACAATGTTCGTTGTATAATGTATCTACTTATATCCTTTTCAGTAGATTCAATAAAAATTTTTCTTATTTTTCTTTAGATTCATGTCGATTTTTATTAATAATAGCCTTGAGGTGCTATTTATCCTATTCAATTAATTTTTTAGGTTAATCACTTTTAGAAGCAATAGTAACAGCATCAGTTTTATGATATTTAATTATTATATTATGAATGGTAGTTTTACCATAGCTGGTTTTTTTTGAAATGGTTCTTTTAGAGTCACCAGCTTTATGAAAGCCAATAACTTTTCTACATTCAAAATCTGTTGGTTCTACTTCTTTAACTATTTTTTTTTAAATAAAAAAAAATGAAGCTAAAATTTTGTGTAATAATCATTACTAATCAATAAACATTATGAATTGTTTTTATTTATGTTACATAAATGCGTAATTTTACTATTTAGAACTGTTTGTGTAAATCTTAAAAATAGTTCTAAACTTTTAACGTGAGAGTGTATAGACATATATAGAAGAACACAATCAATAAACTTAAAAAACCAAAAATTGATATTATAGTTATCCTTAGGAAGTATCCTCAGAAAATTTTCTCTAAGAATACTAGAAACAGATAGTAAAATATCTGCTTTAGAAAAATTTGCTCTAGAAAGTTTTTGACTTCTAGAAGCAGAAGAAAAATAGCAAATTTCCATTTTTAGAACGAAAGGAACATTTTTCAGACAGTTTACCCTAAGTGCCTTAGGTAATCTAGAAAATTTAGACTTTTTTACTTTTTATTTTTATTTTTTATCTATAGGCATATCAGTATATACTATAAACATATTATATACATATATAATACATATATACTTAAAAAAATTTTGATATTTATTTCTAGAACTTTATTTTTACTAGGACATCTAAGAAACCTAGAGAAGATAATATAAAAACAAGTTAAATCGAAAAAAGAACACTTTCTCCTATAATAAAATCTGCCTTAGGAAATAATCCAATAAAATTTTTGCTCTAGGATATTCAAAAAAAATAGGCAAATATAAGTTTTGTAATTTGCATATAAATAAGTATCATTTGAAAGCACATTATAACTGGAAGAAGTTGGCTAAGATATTTCAGAATAGGCAGACTCCAGAGGCATTAAGGTAGGCTTTTAATAAAATGATACTATCACAGCACTATTAAGTTACCATCATGGTGCTGAGCTGGGTTCTCAAATCATATGCTTAAAGATCAGCTAAAATTATGGTATAATACCAGCTGAAATTAATCACAGATCTACTGCATCACTCATCACCTTTTTTTACACTATTTCAGCATCTAGAAAAGCAATCAAATAGACATGAATTCTTAATAAAGAACTTGTATTCAAATTAGCATAGAGGGCTAGCATCCTTATTATAAAATCAGGTATTCAAAGAAGACTGGAAAGCCAGAACTAACAATATAGATTTTATTATGTAAACTGATTAGAAACAAGAAGAAAGCAATCACTATTAGATCATGATATCATTATTAAATAAAAACACAATTAGTTATCATTAGATTATAAAGTTATTATCATATTATACAGAAAACAGATGAAATAATGCTATAAACGTAAAGAAGCTACCTATATGTAGATTATAAAGTCATTATTAGAGTATGAATAGTAGGTTATAAAGTTGCCATCAGATCATGAAATTAGATTATGATATTACCATTATATTATAAAATTACTATTATATTATAAAGTTATCAATAGACTATAAAGTTACTGACAGACTATGAAGCTATTGTTATATTATGAAGTTACCATTATATTATGAAGTCACCAGTAGACTATGAAGTTACTATTATATTATGAAACTACTAGTAGACTATAAAGTTGCCTTCATAACCTAGGCTAAGTCACATATGACTTTATAATATAATTATATTATGAAGTCACATGCAACTGCTTCTTAACTTTATATTTTAATAGCCTGATTAAATAATATAATCAAATTATAAATTTTGATAGTTGAATAATATTTTACTTGCATAATATATAAAGAAGCTATCATTTAAAAAAAATATATTATTATTTAAAAAAAAATTAATATAAAATAAAATATAAAAAGTTGTTTAGCTATTTTATTGATATTTAAATTTTTATAAATAAAGTCTAGATAAAGCAAATACCAGTATGAATTTTTCTAGTTAAGATCATTCTAGACTTAATAACAGTCCTTAGTATAATATAAGTTTTTAATGGATTTCTTCTATTAAAAAATAATTGTAAATATTAATTGTTATTAATTTTTTATTATCTAATACCGTATTTTATTGAAATTAAGCGTCCCTTAAAAATAAGCACTCTTTTTTGTTTTGTGTAATTTTATGCAAAAATCGAAAATAAGTACCATTGAAAATAAGCACTTTATACTTTATTAATCTTTATTAAAATATGAATTACAAAATATAATAAAAAAATAATTTCTAATCATCCTTCATATTAACAATTTCAAATTTCTCCTCCTCTTTTTCATTTTCAATTTCTTTAAGAAATTCATCTATTTCTTCATAAGTAGCATCATTTTCAGATCCATCTAAAGCATTAGATATACCACATTTTTTAAAGGAATGAATAATGATATTATTAGAAATATTTTCCTATACGCATTTTACTTATTCACAAATATTACTTATCTTTATACATCAAAGATTTCCTGCTTCTGTATATCTAGCACCACTATTAAATATCTAAAAATGCCATTCTTTGCGAAGATTATCCTTAAATAGTTTATTAATAACAACATCAAGTGGTTAACATTTGCTAGTTAAACCACCAGGAATTATTACCAAACCAATATTGCTTTTATTTAATTTTTCTTTGACTGATTCTTCTAAATGTCCTCTAAAAGAATTATAAACTATCATAGGATTGGCTATTTGAACTTCTCATACGATTAAGATAATCAATGTAATGTTTCATCAAGTTAACATTCATCCATCCACTCTCTTGAAACCATACAATTATATCAGAAGGAGCCTTTTCTCCATACAACATTTGCTTTCCCTTAAAAATACAAATTGGTGGTAATTTGGTTCTATCTGTAATAAAAAAAAAAAATTAAAAAATTGAAAATTATATTAAAATCATTAAATTATAAGAATTTTACCTGCAGCACATGTCAAAACAACAGTGAACCAGTTGTTTTCATTGCCTGTTCTACAGATATGAACAGTTTTTTCTCCTTTCGTATTAATAGTAAAATTTTTAGCCATGTTAAACCAGACTGGTGTTTCATCTATATTAAATATATTACATAATTCAAAAGATTTTCAGATTTTAAGACGAATAACAAATCGGTAAAATTTTTCCAATCTTTCTTCCAATTGTTCAGGAAGTTTTTGTGATATTTTGATACGTCAATGCCTAAATAAATTATACCTCTTCATAAATGCATTTAACCAACCTGTAGTTGCTTTAAACTCTGTTGTTAAATCACCATAAAGAACTATCATTTCTGCTTTTTCCAAAATTTCAAATATCGAAATTCTTAAGATTACAAATGTTACAGCTAATTCCTTTTTTCTTTGCTCTAAAACCCAATTATATAGTTCCTCAGCTTCAGAATAGAAAGCCTTTCGGCCAGAACTCACTCGCATACTTTTATCTTTTATTTTACTTGTCCAAGTTTTGCTTGTCTTAATCTAGCGTTCAACCATAGTTTAATCAAGTTCAAAATATCTGCCTGCTGCATTTCTTCCATGTTGAATAGCATAAGTAACAACAGTTTTTTTTTGTTCAATAAAATATGAAGTACATTGACATTTAATAACTTTTGACATTTTTTAAAAAAAAGGTTTTCAGAAAGGTTATATGAAATTTGAAGTTCACGTTAATGCGTAATTGAAAAAAACTCCCTTAATTAAAACCTAATCATGTGTGTGGCTTAGCTAAGAAAAAAAAATAGTCAAAAATTTTTTTTTTTATTTTTTAGCATTATTATCTGGTTGTAAATATTATGTAAGAGAAGAAAGGAAAAAAATTTAAAGAAAGAAGAGAATAAAGGGATTTTTTTTATGATAATAAAAAAATTAGAAAGACAATTCAACAAATATTCCAAGATTTCAAACAATGAATTGATGAACATCTCAAAAATTTCAAATCCAAAAAAAGTTCAACATGTCATTGAAAACGTAAAACTTGGCAATAAAATCAATGTAAAATTAGTGTTAAACACTTTTTTGCTCTCTAGTAAAAGATTAGGCCATTTTTCAGAAGTTCGTTTGGTAATAAAATCATTGGAAGAAAAAAATTTTTTTATTTCAAAAATATCAGGATCCGCATCCCAACGTTGATTTTTACTACATTTAAAAAAAGTATCAAAATTAAGCACCACCCCAAACTTTCGCCCAAAATTATTGCAAAAAGTGAATGCTTAATTTCAATAAAATATGGTAATGATGAATCATTTTATTTTTAAAAAGAAGTATGGTATAGTAAAAAAATTTAAATCTTAATATATTTAATTATAATCTACTAAACATATAAATTTTAGGTCATAATATTTGATTATACAGCTTTTTTTTTTTTAGCATAGATCATTTCTTCAATAACTTTAGTAATAAACTTTTTTTTTAATATATAAAATAATAATGATTATTTGATCCGTAATTTCTAAAAATTATTTTATTATTTTTATTATTTTAATATATTTCATTAAAATAATAATAATATATCTTTTATAGCTTTAAATTACTGATTTTAATTATAATAATATGTTTTGATTTAATTTTATAATATGTATCTTAATAATATCATTATTATATTTAAAATGGTCTTATAACATTATTTAATATTATTAAATTTTATTCTTAAATTAATTAACCATTTTTTACTTATTTTTAAAAAAAATGTCTAATAAGATAAGAACGATATATGTTTCTTTAATCTAGAAACGATAAAATGTGCGACGGTTTTTTTATGCGAAAAAATTGAGCAGCATTGAAGCAAATAAAAAAGGATAAAGTCTAATAATGCCTTATAGGAAAGTTAAAACCGAATTCGGCACAATCCAAATAAGACATCAAAGCCTCAACACTCAAATTTAGTGATCGTGATTAAATATTAAAGATAAGATTGATACAAGAACTTGTAGATATGTTCGTAAGGGATCAGATAGTGATAGCTCGTAATTTACAAAAATTTATCCGTAGGAAAAATACCCAAAAACAGCTTACGTAACATGATGAATTAGTACAAGTTAAGTCTAGATATGCCATTATGGTGGAATTGATCATTCAATGTACAGATAAAGGCGTTATATTCATTTACCCTTATTAGCATATGTATACTTTGGATGTTTGAAAAATATTTTTAGGGAAACAATAAAAAAGGGAATTGTAAATTAAAGTTCATTTTAATTAGCTAATTTCAGTTATTGCGTACACACGTACACCCAAAAAAACTATTATTATAATACTAATAATAAATTTTTTTTTCTAATTTCCATTGTTCTATACTAAAACTTGATTTGATTATAAACACATTTATTACAGGGGAGGCGTTTGTGGTTTTTTTTTTTAAAAGTCATCTCCCGATTTTTTTTATATTATCCAACTTTAAAAATGATATCAGTTTTTTAATATGTAAACAGAAGAATGAGATGTTATTGTTTCAACCTTAGTATTATGTATTATGATTACCTTTACTCCGAAATAGTCATTCAGTCCTTGCTTTATTAGAACATGATTTCCCTTTTAAGATACTTATTGATGGAAAAAAAAAAAATATATAATGCGAATGGGTGCTGAGGGTTTGACAAAATTTTTTTTTGAAAAAATTTTCTCACTTTTTTTTTTCTTTCACTTTTTTTTTTTTTCACTTTTTTTTTTTTGATTTATTTGATTAATGGAAATATATTTTTATTGAAATATTATTATTAAATTTATTATTCATTCCAAATATATCTTTTTTAAATTTTTTCTTCAATCACCTCTTTCCTTCTTTAAGAAGGTCAATTCGTCAATAAAAAAAATTAAAATTCATTTTTCTTCGTAAATAAAATAAAATCCTGTGTTGATCACAAGAACAAAAAAAAAAAAAAAAGGATGGAAACGACTTTACTACATCATTTAATATCATTCCTATTGGGTCTGGCATCAATGGTAAGTAATAATAATCTTTAAACTAATTCCATTCTTCCTTAAGCTAACCATCTTTTTCTTTATAGGCATATTTTCATAATGCATTCGTATCAATATTTTTATATAAATCAGGAAATTCAAATGTAAATGTATCAAATATTCTAAAAATAATATTTAATTTGAGTGGGGTATCACTTAGCGTAATAACTTATATAGCAATAATGATAATAAAGCAATGTGAAATATTTAATTATTTAACGACATTATCGAACTTCTTTTATAGATCAGCATTAGCCGCCTTTTTATTATGGCGTTTAAAACAAATTGAATATTCTACTTGGGATAGGTGGATCAGTCTTGGATTATTTTTCACCAGGACCATTTTAAATATTTTAGTCATAGTGACAATTAATAATTCTAGCGAAGAAGTAAATATCGAACCTATTTGTACTCTGGGTGCGGCTCTATCAAAGTACTTTCAATTAGGTTACATCTGTTTGGATCTTTTAATTGACACATTTGTAACTATACGATTGGTGCAAATCTTAAACGATGGCAATCGTAATTCTGCTGAGGTAAATTCAATAATAGGAAGGACCCAATCTTCAACAAGGCGCACTACCCTTTTTACCGCCGTGTTATATTGGAATTTTCTTCGCTTAACCATAGACTTCTTGTATAATGGCATAACAGTAATAATTTTGTTCAAAGGGTATTTGGACATTGATATAGTTCCTTTCGAATTATTATTATGCTTTGTTACTATATCACAATCATATTTAATTACCGTGGATGCTGAAATCGTTAAAGTTATTGAAGGCAGAAACTTGGATAATTTTAACTCGAATGATTTAGAATGGTTGAGTGGTAACAGTAATGGTGATGGCGTTCCCCCTCCTATCAATTTCGTTTCAATACCCTCTTCTAGGACACAAGTTGCTGCTAGAAGTGTTTCATCAATTTATCATAGAATATTACAGAGAACGACTTCTTCTAATTATTTACACTCAAACAATGATCCTTCTCGTCGTTTGAATAATACTCATTCATGGTTTACAACTTCTTCTTCCTCCCCTACCTTTCCCACTGTTCCATCACGTCGCCAACTAAATCTAAATTCAAGACAAACCTCTAACTCTTCTATATTGCAAGTTAAAAGGCCAACGAACACTTTAAGACATACCGCTTCATTTCAATTAGATAAGGGGAAATTTGTGGTGGTTTCAATGCAAAGGTTAACTTTCTTTGAATGGGCTAATATGGTTACCGGTCATAATGATGATACTAGTAATTGTTCAAAATGTTCTGCACATAATAATTCTTCCCCTAATACTCCTATAATTGAAGAAATTCCTGATATTCCTCCTGTTCCTACTCATCAAAGATCATTTACTCATCAGAGACAATTTAGTCAAGAAGATAGCGAAGCTTTATTACCAGCTCTTGCTCATATTTCTCAATCTAGACGTGGTAGCGATACTTCTACCATGACTAGCTCTACATCTCAAACTAAAACTAATGATAATTTTCCTATGAGTGATTTAAATTGTAAACACTCTTTTATGTAATATGTAATATAATGTTAGTATATTACTTTATATTAAAGTTCTTGTATATATATCCATCCTTTTCCTTTTTTTTTTTGTTTTGTAAATTAGGTTCATATATATATTTGTATATTAAAAACAATTAAAAGATTTCGAAATAATAATAATAATAATAAATAATATAAATTTATTTATTTCCCATATTATTAATGTTCGTCCGTAATTTTTTAAATAATAAAGTCCGATATATTTTAAAGTTAAAAATTTGAAAAATTTAAACAATATTTGAATTAGTAAATATAAGTTTAAAAACTTAATAATGACTTTTATTTTTAATATATTTCTAAAGTATTTTTAATTATAATAAAAATGTTAAATATAAAAACAAACATTAATATAATAAATTTTTGTTAAATTTTTGAAGTTATCTTTTTACTACAAAATTTCTATATTTTATAATAAAATATTAATTTCTTAATTATTTATTTTATAAATTATTCATATTATTATTATTAAATTTTTTAAATTCTTTTATATTAAAAAAATTTTTTTTTAGAAGTATTCTATTATAATTATATAAAAAAAGAAAAAAATATGAAGTGATTGATTTTACTTTTTCAAATTTTCTCATTTAATGAAATTTTATAAATTATTATTATGAATTGCTAATAAAATACCAATACAAGAAATTTCAAGTTTCTGATCATCTGATCATAAAAAATTTTTGATTACCTATCTACAATCATCTTAAAATAAAAATGTGAAAAATAAAATTTATTCTCTTAAATTTTTTTATTATAAATATTTTGAAGTTTTTAAAGATATTTTTGAGGATGATATTATGAATAATAAAATAAATATTAGTCTTAATGATCTTAACGAACCTGTTAAGTTGACTTTTATAATAATATTTGAGAAAATTTTATGTGATAATATTTTTAAAAAAATTCTTCTTATTATAAAGATATATTATTTACTAAAAAACAAAAATTGTTGTTGAGTTTAGAACAATTTTGATACTTTTCAAATTAGAGATTTTATTGGTTAAAGTCACGTAAGTAGACAAAGAAATATAATAA
>CAJVPP010001417.1:0-20114 GCA_910592005.1 Funneliformis mosseae | reverse complement strand
TTTTGACCATTAGCATTTTCATTTTTAGCAGATTTTAAATACCATTCAAATGCTTCCTTTTCATTTTTTTCAATTCCAATACCATACTGATAAAAATAACCTAAACTATTTTGACCATTAGCATTTTCATTTTTAGCAGATTTTAAATACCATTCAAATGCTTCCTTTTCATTTTTTTCAATTCCGATTCCATGTTGGTAAGAATTGCCCAATTTATATTGAGCTTTAGCATTTTCATTTATAGAGGATTTTAAATACCATTCAAATGCTTCCTTTTCATTTTTTTCAGTTCCGATACCATGTTGATAATAATTGCCTAATTTATATTGAGCTTTAGCATTTTCTTTTATAGCGGATTTTAAATACCATTCAAATGCTTTCTTTTCATTTTTTTCAATTCCAATACCTTGTTGAAAATAATAACCCACATAATATTGAGCTTCAACATTTTGATAATTAGCAGATTTTAAATACCATTCAAATGCTTCCTTTTCATTTTTTTCAATTCCGATACCATGTTGATAACAATTGCCTAATTTATATTGAGCTTTAGCATTTTCATTTTTAGCAGATTTTAAATACCATTCAAATGCTTCCTTTTCATTTTTTTCAATTCCAATACCTAGTTGAAAATAATAACCCACATAATATTGTCCTTCAGCATTTTGATAATCAGCAGATTTTAAATACCATTTATATGCCTCTGTCTTATCAGTAACAATTCCTATTCCATTTGAATAACATTTTGCAACTTTAAATATCGCATCTAAATTTTCTTTTTCAGCTGCTTTTTTGTAAAATTTAAATGCTTCACTCATATCTAATTCAATTCCTATTCCATTTTCATGACATCTACCTATATTGTAATGCGCAAAATTATATCCATTATCAGAGGATTTTTTATACCAATAGTATGCTTTAATTACATTTGTTCTTGTTCCTTCTCCATTTTCGTATAACTTTCCAAGTATATTTTGTGCAACTTTATGTTCTTTTATTGCAGCTTCTTTATAAAATCCAAATGCTTCCTTATTATTAACTTCAATTCCTATTCCATTTAAATAAAAGTGCCCAAGTTTTAGTAATGCATCTAAATGTTCATATTCTGCTGCTTTTTTATAAGAATCAAATGCTTTCTTTCTATAACCTTTTTTAAATTCGTAACATAAACCTAGATTATAATATCCATCTTTGCATCCATTTTCTGCAGATTTTTTGTACCAATTAATAGCTACCTCTAAATCTTTTTCGGCTCCTTCACCATTTTCATATAATATTCCAAGATTATTCTGTGCAATTTTATGTTCCTTTTCTGCTGCTTTCATATAGTACTTAAAAGCTTCTTTTTTAGTAACCTTAATTCCTAATCCTTTACAGTAACAATTTCCAACTTAAATATTGCTTCTAAATGTTCTTTATCAGCCGCTTTTTTGTAATTATCAAATGCCTTAACCATATCTTTTTCAACGCCTATGCCATATTCATAATATTTGCCTAAATTATAGCATGCTTCTTTATCTCCGTTTTCTGCCTTATATTTTATCTGAGAAATTGAATTTACCACATCAGTTTCCATATTTTTACTATATATATATAAAGTATTAAGAATGTTCTTTCCTTCCATACTTTTATTTTCTGCTGATTTTTTAATCCAATCAATTGCTTCATTTAAATCTTTATTTGTTCCAATACCACTTTTATATAATAATCCAAGTTTATTTTGTGCGTAAACATTTTCTTTTTTAGCAGCACGTTTATAAAACTCAAATGCTTTTCCCTCATCAATTTGAGTTCCTATTCCATTAATATAACAATATCCTAACATTACCAATCCATCAGTATAATTTTCATTGACTTCTGATAATTGCTCAAAATAATTAAAAGCTTGTACACTATTTATCTTTGTTCCTATTCCATTTAAATAACAAATTCCGGTGTAATATTTTGCTAAATCATGATTTTGACTTGCAGCATCATGAAATAAGTCAAATGCACTATTAAAAACTTCTTTTGTAATAAAGCAATAGAAATATCCAAGTAAAAAGATGTTATTCGAATTATTTTGATTATTTAATAGCCAATCAATAATGTCCGATAGGCTTATACCATTATTGGTGATATAATTGTCAAGTATTACTTGAATTTTTTTGTTTTCGTCAAATGTAAAATTCTTTTCATTTAAAAGATAAGAAATTATCTTTTCAACAATAACGTCTAAATCATTATTTTCATTAACAATATCCATTGATACCATTCCAATTTCGGTATTTAATGAATATTCAATAAAATTTTCATTTGTAAAAACATTTCCAATTAAATCGAAAGGATATTCATCTTCTTTATTATCGATCCTCAATTTTTTAGTTTCTGAAAATAAGATACAAATATGCAATTCTATCGAAAAATTCTCTATTAAGAGGTTATCTTCATATTCAATTCCAACTTCATTTTCATTCATACTTAAAGCTTTTAAAATTGAATCAGAACGAAAGATTATGGAATTACATGACCATTTTATGAATTCAACTATATTTGCAGGTTCATCGTTTATCGGTGGATGATATGCGTTAATTGAAATCATATATCCTTCAGATAATTGAAAAGGAGTATTAACTTCATAATAAAATTTATCTGGTTGCAATAAAATCGATTCATCAATAAAAATGATTTGAAATTCTCGATTTTTAGGACTGAATACTGACAATTCCGGTAATTTTGAGGGTTTTCCGATAATCATCCACAAAATATGAAATTCTGTAATTTTTGTAATTTTAGAAATCGGAGTTTCAAGGTTTTTTATAATTGCGGTAAATCCTTTAAAATCCTTTAATCTAAATTTTACAGAAAATTCTTTTGATTTTGTCATTGTTTGTTCATTTGATATTATCGAACCGAAAACTTCATAGTTTTGATGATTTAATGATGGGTTCAGACTTATACGCTTATAATGTTCAATATTGTTATCAGATAAATCTTTCAAATCATCTATTCCAACCATTATAATTTTGTATTCATCCTCAAACATAACATTAATATGTTTTTGTAATTTCACTTGAAGTATGTCGTACAAAGTAATGACATCATCATACTCAATAATTTCCAAATCTTTGTCATCTTGAATGAAGTCGGATAAATCATCAATTTTATCTCCTTTTTGAGTTAATAGATCAAAAGTCTTTAAATACGATTTGACTGAATCAATTGTTGACATTTTTGAAAATTCTTTAGGAGAAAATTTCGTTGAAGTAAATTTAAAAGATTTTCCTAAAATAATTTTTTGTGGAAACAAATGACCATATTCATTAAATACGTCTTGTAAAACTTTATATGGTTTCATATCTTTGATTCCTTTTTCTATATCCTGTTTCAACTCTTCTGAAAGTATAATATCGTTCCAATGTAAAATTATCTCGTATTGCTTATAATTAATAAAATGAAAATCATCTAAATTATCTTCATAAATTTTCAATTCATCATTAATCATCATAGATATGCTGTTGTTAAATATATGCAAATTTCCTTTTTTAATTGAAGAAATTTTATTAGAAAACAAAAATATTTCAAATTGATTTGTCGGCTTAAGTTTTAAATCAAAACTATTCTCTAATTCTAAACAAGGATATTGGATTAAATCTATGGCGACCTTTTTGGCAATCTCTAATTCATAATTTTTATTAATTCTCAATCCTTGAAGAAGATTGAAATTATTAATCCATCCGGGCAAGTTAACATAAATTGAATCTTTTATCCATACTTCTAAATTCAATCTTTCTTTATAATTAGAAACTTTGATAACTTTTTCATTAAAATCACTTGTCAGTTGCGTAGAAGCTTCATTATATTGTAATTTTGAAACAGGAATAGGACTAATATAAGAAATTATATCGATCATATTTTCTTGGTACATATTTTTCATCCAATTAACCAACTTTTCAGTAGTTGTTATTTCATTTCCATCCGAAGTTTCTATCTTTGATTCAAGTTGCAAGTTAATGAAATCGTATAATTGATTTTCTTCGTATTTAGCTAAATTATATGCCCAGCTTATATGCATTTTTAGATGATGAATTTGTGTTTGGGTTAACGTGTTAAAATTTTTAATAAATAATTGACCACCAACAAAAACATTTTCTGAAAAAAAATGACCATAACTCTCATTTAATTTTCCATCCTCATTTTTACAATTTAAAAAAGTTTCTAATAAATTTCCTTTAAAAGTGATTTCAGCAAATGGGAAATTAATACATGTATCATACTGTTGAAACAAAGGTTTAAAATTATTATTAGGTTCATTTATATTAGTATATATTATAGGTTGTCCATCATATACATTAATATCCAATTCACCGTTAACGTTATAAATCGCCTCTTTGCTAGGTTTCATGGTATCATCATCCAAGAATAATCCATGATTTAGCTTCAATTTTTGAATTATTTCTTGATCAGTTGATAATTCATTTTCTTTATCTACAATGGAAATAAGCAATTATTTTATAAGAATATAAAACCAAAAAACCCAAATGAATTCAAACTTACCTAAATCTAACTTTAATTGATTTAAAGTTTTGAAAACTTTTTCAACAAATGGCCTTTGATCGGGATCTTCTTCCCAACAATTTCTGTAAAGTTGTTGATATTTTATAGGTGTATTTTCAACAAAATCCTCTCTTAAACCGTTAAGAATTTCATATCTTAACTGATCGTCAGACAGGTGAAGCTTTGAATAAGGAGGACATCCACTTGATAATTCCCATAAAAGAATACTTAAACTATAGATATCAGATTTCATATCAAGCTTGTAATTTACGGGATCTAAAAGATATTTTGGATCAGTGTATCCTACTTTTAGCTCTGACACACCAAACAGGTGTGTATTTGCAATCTTTAATTTACCATCATTAACCAATATATTTTTTGCGTGCTTTTAATAACATTGTTAACATAAAGGCAGTGTTAATACTTTTAAGATATTAATAACGCAATATTTTAGTCAATTATTACTTACCAGATTTCTATGGATGATATTCTCAGAATGCAAATACATCAACCCTCGGGTAATATCTAATGCCATTTCGATCCTTTTACTCCAATTTAATGTAACAAATTGTTTTCTTAAATATTCTCTCAAGTTCCCTTCATTTGCATATTCCAACACCGTAATGTCATTTCCAAGTGGATCTATTTTGAAATAATAGAAGTTAATATTTTTAAGGTTAATTAATTTGCAAAGAAATTTCAAAGCAATAAAACCTTTTGTCGTTCCAAGAAGGTGATAATTAACGTTATAAAGTTGTTTTATCTGAAAATATTGTTATTAATAAAATAATTATATATTGTCTAGTCTAATAACAAATTATGAAATATTTCTTTACCTCTTGAAGATTTGAACTTATTATCGCAACTTTATTATAGTTTTTTCTCCAATCCGCTTTACAAATCACGCTTTTCTCTCCTTTACCAATTCCGATTATAGTTTGTACTTCGCTATTTTCGAGATATTTAATTCTTTCTTTTTCATTTGAACTCGTCATTTTAAAATACATCGGAGTGGAAAAGTTAAAAGTTAATAATTAGTCAGGATGATCCATGTCTGGTTTTGTTTAACCTTGTGGTCCGTTGTACTAAAAAAGAACGCCAATGATATTTTTTGTTTGGTTTGTAACAATATTTACAATATTTACATTATGTTGAAACAATTATGAAAATCAAAGTAATGGTTACACTAAATAAGAGCTTGCATCAAAATAAAAATACAGTAAAATTACATATCGATGAAGTGTTAATTATTCTAAGAATTGTGACTATAATTAAACCTAATAATGTTAGTGACTTTTTGACTTTTGATGGAATGAAATTGCTTTCTCAATTTCAATAATTAAATGTTTAAGCTGTAAAGTTATTTAGTAACTTACTCATGAATCTAAAAAAAGAGCGTTTTTAAATTTGTGCGACGTCAATTAATTGCTTGATCTGCTTGGACTAAATTCTAAATTTGACATTTCTATTTACAGAATATGCGGAGATAATTACGTGTTCAATTTACTTATTTGTTACACTTTTTAGTTTTTTATTAAGTACTTTGAATTTTTTTTCGGTGGCATAATCCTATTTGTCAGGCCCCTTATTCGTAACTAAGTTTGATTTCTTAATGCCGTAATGCCGGCCAAAACAACTCCGCTTTAGACTGACCTTTACATATGAATCTAAATTAATTATTACAAACATTTTCCGAGGTTAACCCGATTTTGAACCCAAACCAGATTAACCAAATCTCGTCCTAAGGAAGATTTATTCAACTTTTAATACGATTCTTTGTGTAGTTGTCGTCTATATGAGAAACAAAAGGTAAGGGATAGAACTTTATTAAACTTCAAGATTTCGGGTTTATATACAAAATTTCTAAATACTAACTTTTTCCATTTAAAATAAATATACGAATATAATAAAATAATTAATAAAACGAAAATAACGAATAAAATAAAAATATTAATTAATGTCAATCTAAAATTATATAGCATTTTGTTGTTTTTCCGCCATTAGTAAATGCCGATCCGGCCTCTATATGATTTAATTTTTTTAACGAAGAGAATGTTCTTTTCAAAAAACCTCTTATATTATTTTATAAGGCATAGACTTGAGGTATATAGTTTTGCTTGAAAATGGGCCACATAATATTATTTTGAAACAGAAAAATCTTTATTAAATTAATTTTATTTTTTTTTAACTAATCTGCTTTATAATAAAATTATTTTTAAGTTTTTTTTTACTATTCTTATAAACAATGCATTCTTTTTTACATTTACAAACAACCTGTTTTAACTTAATATCTCTATTGGTGTATTTTAAAAAGATTGGACAAAAATTATTATTTTTTAAATTTAAACTATAATAATTTGGGTGTTCAATTTTGTTAATTTTGTTATAACGACTTCTGTTTTTATAATCAAATTCATCAATTTGATCATTAGAAATTATAAGCGTATGAAAACTAAAACCAAATAATTCAACATACTCACTTTTATCTAAATTAAAAGGAAATATAAATACCCCAACAATATTATCTAGATCTGTATAAAAATGATGCCCAATAATTACATGTTGTTGATTTAAATGTTTTAAATCTTTTAAAACAGGAATTCCAAAAAAGTGATCTGAAGAATTTGACTTAATATGCAACGAATTCTTACAAAATTTAGTACTAAAATCTATCTTTTTAACATCGAATCGAATATCAGAACTTAATTCATCATATTTAATAGAATTAAAATCTGTATAATTTCCAATAATCATATATTTAATTTTTAATTTGCATTCATATGGTTTAAGATCTACTCGATAACAATAGACAATATAATTCGGCATTCCACCCTGAGTACAAACGATTTGACAGTTAAAGAAATCGTTTTTTCTGTTCTTTTCATCAAGAATCGTTGCAAAAATACTAAAGTCAGCCTTTTCGTTTTCCATATATTTCAAAATATTTGTTGGTATTTTTTTAAATTCGTTAATACGTGGACTTCTACTTTTACTTAATGTAAACTCACAAGTTTCAATACCTGAGTAAATTTTTCTTTTCCCAATAGAAGTAAATAATTTCTCACGTAAATTTGTAAATTTTGGGATACTGGTTAAAAGTTCAAAAGTATTAATATAATTTTGATATAATAGACCTTCTTTTGAAATCTTTCCACTTATAATAATCTTTGTCGGGATAAATAGACCAAAATTTTCAATAATTTTTCCAACTTGTTTAGAAATTTCTACGTCCTTCACTTCGTTAATAAATTCTTTAGTAGGTTCTAAATATTTTTCAAATTCTAAACTGAAATCATTTGATGAGGTATTTTCTACTAATGTACAAAATATAACATCTTTGTAGTTATCTGGATAAAACTTCATCGTAAATGCTCTCTTTTTCGCTATCGAAGAAGTTGTTTCACGTCCCTTATATCCATAACCTAATTTCAATTTCCATATGTATAGATTATAAGTTTTCTCCGGACCTGTAATATCCCTTATATTGAACGTGGATTCATCTCTAATACCATCTTCACCTAAATAGAATAGTTTTTCATCCATTTTAATTTCATTTTGATTTAAGAGTTCTTTGCGAATTTCAAACAAACTATCAACTTTGATCGAAACATTATTTTCCAAAATTAAATTAACCGATATCTTGATGGGATGTAATTTATTCGAATTTCTCAAATATAGATGATAAGTTTTCTCCGAACCTTCTTTGATAACTATATCTCTTAAATTGAACGTAGATTCTTCTTCGGATGAAATAAGACCATCTTTGCTTCCAAAAAATACTCCATCATCCATTTTTATTTCATTTTTATTTGCGAGTTGTTTACGAATTTCGGATAAACTATCATCAAGTTTCAATTTGACCGAGACAATTTTTCCCGATACTAAATGAACTGATACTACTTGTGTCAGATTGAATTTTTTTAATTTAAAAGCCATTTCGATAAGATATATTGCCTTTTTTTTTTTTTAAAAAAAAAAAAAAAAAAAAAAAACAAATTACTAATACATATTTATTATTCTTCTAGTGTTACAATTGTATCTTGTTACATTACATTATGCATAATAGTTAGGTGTTACATTAAACACCGCATCATTGTGTTGCATTGAACAAATCTAATGTATTCTTCGCCGAATTGGGCTAAGCTTAGCTTTTTTTTTTTTTTTTTTTTAATAAATAAATAGAGTTAATTTTAATAATTTTTTAAAAATAAAATAATACTTCCTAATGTCTTTCAGAAAAAAGTTTTTTCAATCAAGTTCAAATCAAGACAAAGAAAGTGAAATAGTCAAAGTCAATCAAAGACATTTGATCGACAAAATTTTGGCTCGGTAAGTTATCGTTTTCAAATGTTAAAAAAAAAAAAAAAAATTTGTTAATTAACGTCTTATAGATATCCTACCGAATTCGTAATATATCGGGAATTAATGCAAAATTCTGGTAAATATTTAACCGAATATTTCAATTGTTTTTACAATAAATAATTTTTTAAATTAATATATCTAACTTCGTTTTAAAAGATGATGCTGAGTCAAAAAATGTCGAGATTATTTTTAAAACTGCTGATCCACGTACCGATAAAAAATGTATACTAAAGGAAGAAATTGAAACGATACTTTTCAAAAATAATGGAAACCCTTTTGAATCCCAAGATTGGAAAAGAATCAGGAATATTGCTGTTGGAAATCCCGGTGAACAAAAAGTATGTTAGCATTTTTTTTTTTTTTTTTTTTTTATCTTTAATTAATTTAATTATTTCACTTTAGATAGGGGCTTTTGGCGTTGGATTTTATTCAATATTCTCAATTTGTGATAATCCTTCGTAAGGAATTTATTTTTTATTTTTTATTTTTTGTTTTAAATAAAAAAAAATATATTATCGAATTTAATAGCATTTGATTATTTTTTAGCGTAATATCTGGTGGACAAGAGATGCATTTCTTTTGGGATGATGAAGATCAATTACGTACAAAGTCTAGTAAAATTTATGGCAAAGATAAAGTTTGGACAACATTCGTAATGGAACTGAGAGAACCCGAAAAAGTAAATTTTTTAAATTAATATTAATTTAATTTAACATATTCTTTGACGTATTTAAACCTATTATTTTAAATTAGTTCCCAGACATTGAGGAATTTACACGTTTCTTGATTGGTTCATTAGTGAGTTTTCTTCAATTTGAAATAATAATCTTAGCATTCTTCATTCTTCATAATAATATTATATTTCAATAGGTATTTATGAATTACCTTAAAGAAGTATCTGTATACTTTAATGATACATTGGTGATTGAATTGTCAAAGAAATCGACAGTTTCAAGCCGGATAGAAATTGCACCAGAAATTAATATTGATTCCCCAAATAAGTTTTTTCAGCTTACCAAGTTAGATTATAATAATATTCCTATGGACGTCAAGAGTTTACTTGTTTCAAAGGAGAATTCGGTGCAACAAACATTAAATATTGACTATCAAGAAACTTTAATGCTTCTTAAAATTGCCAATGGAGATTTGGAAATTACTATCGCAGATGAATTTTCTAAAAAAATGGAACGACTTATTAAGAAGAAACTTCCAAATAATACCATTATACACATGATGTTCACAGAGTTTGACGGAGATTATAATAAAACGGTTTCTTCTTCACTTAAATATTTACTTCCATATCCTGAACAGGGAAGAATTTATATTGGTTTTTCAACCCAACAAACAACAGGATGTTGTTCAAATTTGTCAGCTCAGTTTATTCCTAGTGTAGAACGTGAATCTATAGATTTGGTAAATAAAACATTGAAAGATTATAATGAGGGAATATTATACTTGGCAGGAGTAATATGTAGAATTTTATATGAGAATGAAATGAGTAAAATTAAAAAGCATTATGAGACGATTGACGAAGAAGACGTTGAACGCGCGGAAAATCATAAACAGCTTGAAAACAGTGCTGCACATGTCTTAAGATTCTTCACGTTTACTAAAAGCACACCAGATAATTCTGTTAGTAATATTATCGAGGAACAATTTTTCAGTTGTTCAAAGCAGAGTTTGCTGATTCTTTCAACACGTGGTGTACTTCCGATAACTGACATGCGTATGCCTAATTCAAAAATGGAAGGATTCATAAAAACCATTCCAATCGTTTCTAAAGTTGTATTTGAGCATTGTAAGTCTTTTTTTGAAAAAGCAAAGGATATAAGAAAAATTATAAAAGAGCTATCTTTTCGAGATGTTTTAATTGAATTAAAAAATAGATCGCTATCCGAAATAGAAATGATTGCACTTTTAAAATGGTTTATTTCTTATAAGTCAGAGGAAAATAGCATTACTCCGGAGGAATTTACATTATTTAAGAAATTGGCTACTTTTAACATTGAAGAAAAAATTCAATCTTTGAATAAGATACATTATTTCTTAGATTCGAGTTTGATGCAACCGGATACGGAAGTTCCTGATGATGTTTTACCATATATTATTTCTAAAGATCTTAATGATTCTGATATGATTGAATGTTTTAAATGGGTTAAGTTACCTTTAGTTCATTGGGCAAGGTTTATTGTCAATCATCCTGATTTGGAAATTGAATATACTTTTGCCGAAAAAGTTCTTACTATTTTAACAAGTGGATTAAATTTTATCTCTCAAGATGACAAGGAAATAATTAAAGATTTATTTGCTCATAAGAGATGTATTCCAACTACAAACGGCATGAAAAAACCTGAGGAAGCTTATTTGAAAGAAGTTGATTTTTTTCCTAATTTACCAATTATTAAATTTCAAAACCTTTTTAATTTTCAAGAATTGATGAATCTCTTTGGCGCTAATAAAGTAAGGAATTGTTTTCATATCATTGTTTTCATATCTTGATATTGTTAATTCTTATGATTTATTTGTTAAATTAAATTTAATCAATAGGTTATTAAAAAAAATCATATTGTTGATTATATTACAAATGAGGATAATTATGATCATATTCAAATTGCAAAATATTTTGGTTCAAAATTGAATGATATCGATATAACATATTTGGAAGAATTAAAACCCGTTGATATTTGGCCTGCAGTTATATCAACCAATCTTCCAAATATCAATAAAGCCCAACGGTTTGCAGCCAGTAAGTTATATGTACCTTTAGAATCGCATCGTAATTTTGGATTACCAATTATTAAATGGTCAGAGACATGGAATAATGATACTAAAGAGGGTATGTATAACTTAAATTATATAAATATAATAATTCTTTTTACTTACATATTTACATTTTCAGCTAAATTCTTAATCAAGTTGGGCTTAATAGAATACCCACCCCTTTCAAAGATTCTTGAACTTTCTACACCACCATCTAAAAGGGAAATTCGTATTAAGGCTCTCGAATACTTTATTAACAATTATGAGAATAAGTATTTTGTTGAATACAAAGCAGGTGAAATTTCTATTGCGTTCTTGCCTTGTTTAGAACAAGATAGATATGCCAAACCTTCAGAATGTTTTATCAATCTTGAATGCGCAGTAATGGGATTTAATGTTATAAACCAAAGTTATCAGCTCCATGGTGAAAAACTTGGTTTACAGCAACATCCTGATCATGACAAACTTGTTAAAAGGTTAACTGAGAATTTACCACAGACTGAAGATAAAGCGAAGGAAATTTTTGAGTATTTAGAATCTAGGAAAGACGGATTTGTTAAACTCCATTGGGACTTCCTAAATGACTTTGAGTTCATTCCCATACGTAATAAAAATCATATTATTATTCATAAAACTCCACTTGAATGCTTCTTTAAGAGTCAAGAAAAAATAGAAGATATGGAGGGAATGTATGATTTTATTTATAATATTATCAAAAAAGTTGTCTCATACATTCTAAATTAATAAATATTTTCTTTTTTGTTCAGGTTTGATCAATTCCTTTCATTCATAGATTTTGGGGAGAAAGCCAATAAATTTTTACAAAAATGTGGTGTCAAAAGAACTCCATCAGCGGTAACAATTGCTAATTTGTTGGTAAATTCGTCACGTGAAATTTGGAAGTCGGTCGAAAATAATAAAGAAAAATATAAAATTATTTTAAAGAAACTTTCCGATGATTTTAATACCATAAAAAAAGACAAAAATCTATTTAAAGAAATGAAAGAGAAGCCAGTTTTATTAGGTGTATTCGAAAGAAATAAAGTAAAACAATATGAATTAAATTCTGTTGAGAATATTTATATAAATGACGACGAAACATATATGGAAACTTATCGTGATATTTTATTAACAGTTCCAGAAGATTTCCCTAAATTTTTTTATAAAGTATGTTGTCATATCATTATTATTAATGTGTATTTTTTAAATTAAAGTGAATAATAATTATTTTTTAATTAGTATTTGGGATGTAAAGCATTGAGTGAATCAATTGAAGAGGAAGTTGAAATATCAGACATGACACGAGAAACTAATGAATCTAAAGACTTACAAGAAAAACTCAATGAAAGAGCTCATTTGTTCTACTATGATTATCCTAAAAATGTTATTAAAAAAGATGAAGAATGGCTTAGAAATATTAAAGTAGTAGAGACAGATAGAATTGAAATAAAACTTTTATTGAAAGCCAAAAATCTTAAAAAATCAAAGTCTGTAGCTGCATGTTTTCATGAAAATAAAGAAATGGAAATATTTACGCTTTATATGACATCGAAGCAAGATTATCATGATATTTCAAAATGTCTAGTCAAGTTCATTTATAAATCACATAAATTAAGAGATATTAATTATTTGTATATGATACTAAATGCTAAAGATTTAAAATATCTTGAAAATAAAGGTCCTAAACAAGAAGTTATTTTTGAAGAAGAAGATATCTCTAAGCAAGAAAATTATTTGAAACAAGAAAATGACTCAAAACAAGAAAATCCTAAATCAGAAGATTTATTATTTAACTCACTAAAAAAAATGTTTGCGGACTGTGAAGATGATTATATTCGCCAATGTCTAGAACAAGCAGAAGATGATAAATTAATCAATGTTGAAAATCAACTGATGGAAGGAAATTACCCAAAAATTAAGATCCCAGTTGACCCCGAAAACCCACCGGTTACTGTTAAAACTGGAAAAACCTTTATGAATGTAATTCAAATTACTAGGTACAATTTGGGAAGTTATTTGAGTAGTAACCAAATAGTTTATTGTAAAAACATTGAAGGTATTATGAAAGTTTTATAATTTAGAATAATTATGTATTGATTCTTATAAATTTGATTTTATTTTTATATTTTTCAGGCCATTCAGATCTTTCATTACAATTTGAGAAATTCTTAGACGGAATAGAATTTTATATTCCAAAAGAAATGAAAGATAAATCTGCGATAACTTCTAATCAATCATTAAATCGATTTTCCAATTTATTAAAGGACCTTATTGAAGTTTTTGAATGCCCGCCAAAGTTTATTCATGCCTTTTATGATAATTCCAATCTAATAACATTCAACGAGGGTAGTGCACTATTCTTTAATTTCAAAATTTATATCGATTTGTATAAAGCTGATCCAAAGTTTGATGCAATGACATACTGGTATACAGTGATCTGTCATGCATTAGCACACAAATTTGTTGAAGGTCATAATTCTGAATATCAAGTAAGTGTATTTTTTTAAAAAGCGTTTTATATGATATATCACTATATAATTTTTCTTTAAATTTTTCTCTAGTACCACTTTTCATCTCTTGTGACAAAATATATGAAAAGTTTAGTTAAGAAAATGATCTAGGAGAATAGGTAAAACAGTTTAGAAAATTTTATGATATGATTATATTTATATAATTTTTATAACCAGTTTGACTATACTTTGTACTGAATTATAGTCACGAATATAATATCATTTATATTACATATTTATTGTTTATGTTCACTGTCCTCTGGCCATGAACAACCTTGCCCGTCACGTAATAAGCGTTTGCCTTGATTTATTTAATAAATACTGTTAAATTGAATATAATTTCGCCCGGAAACTCCATAATTTCGCGGGGTAAATCGTTTTCGATATTTGCAGTTCTTAGAAGATCATTTTTGTCATTATAATTTTTATATAAAAACAAGCCGGAAATCCTTAACATTTCACGCTCGCCCTTATTATATTTTGCATACATACACCTTGAAACTTTCCTTTAAGCCCTTCGTGATATTTTCGCTTTCGCCGTTTTAACTTTTTAATTTTATTATTGTAACTTCGTTTATTTTTAATTTACAATTTCTTATTATTTAAATTAGAATTTTATTGATTAGCATTGCGAAAATGTACAGCGCAGACGCTAATTAATTTGATATTATTAAATAAATTGTGTTCATTTTACTCAAAAATTACTCAATAAAATCCTTCTGCTTACATTACAAATACATAAACGAAAAAACTGAATACAACAATACATCTATAGAGCAGTTTATGTGATAAATTTATGTTTCCATTCCGGATGATATCCAGAATCTTTTATTTCGCAAGTTTATAGATATAAATTTGTTAAAATAAGACTTTTTAGCTTAATTCATCAATCATTCTATAGTTCTCTATTTATTTTATAACTTTTTTGCGGTCTTGAAACGATTATCTATTCTTTAAAAACGAACGCTAAATAATTGAAGAAATATGCCACATGGTTTAAAATCTAGATATGAAATACTAAATCAACTCGGACTATAAATTAACCTAGCAGTTTAGAAAAATATGTATAAACAAACAAATAATAGTACCCAAAAAAAAAACTTTTAAATGCTAATCGCATTTTAAAGTTTTATTTGTCTCATGTTCATAACAAAAGTAACCAAGTAAAAAAAAAATGGCGAGAATTTATCTTTTGAATTGTGTTCCAAGTATTTCTTGGATATCATCTAACTGTTTCTTAAGTGCATCTAACTTTTGAATGTCTTGCTTATCCTGAATCCTTAGCATGTTTAATAAATTTTGCTTCATCTCAAAAAATTAATCGGAATTCCATTCACCAGCTTTAATTAGTTCTTTAATTTTTCTACGAGTCTCATCAACATCAGCGTGATAATATCTAATTTAAACACAATGAGTTAACTAATATTTTTACATAAAAATAAATGGTTTTGGTAAAGGCTACAATAAAAGACTTACATTACGTCAGGGAACCAGGTTTTTTTACGTCTCTGATTTGGAAATAAGTAAAATAATTCGATTTCTGCCAAAATCTATATTGATAAATGTTTATTATTAGAAACATAAAAATAAAATATACAGTGTCACTTATGAATAAATACCTTCGCCTTTTGTACAAAATACGAAACTCTATTATTATCTTCCTCAATAGCATTACTAAGCAATCCGATCAACAAGTTCATAAGATACACAGCAATTAGTAAAGAGAAAAATACCATTAGTATGGTAAGTTGTGGATTATTCTTATATTCCCAGTTAGATAAAGCATTCGAATCGCCTATTAATCAAATCGAAAAAAAATGTTTATTCAATTATTATCATTAAGATTTAAAGGTTCAAAAATAAAGAAAAAAAATTATACCTGTGAGATATAAATACATTGATAAAAGTGAAGTACCGTAATCAATAAACATGTTTGTATTCAAATCTGGTCGTTGAACAAATGATGAATTAGGTTCAATGGTTCCATTTTCTAGTACTTGATTATAACTATCAGTTAATCCCCAAGGATTATTCGGATCATCATTATTTACAGGTGGTTCATCTAAACTATAAACCTTTCTTGGTTGTAACAGAATCAAAAAGGCATGAGCGAAACTCAAAAGTATAATACATAAAATAACCAAAAAGGAAGCTATTTTCCTCGCAACACTAACGATAATCACAAAATAAACACCAAATAATTCGAATGCTCTAAAAAACAATAAAAATTTAAAATCTAGAAAGAGACATGAAATTGAAAGCCAAAAAAAAGGTTTGTCATCGGTACATAACCAATAAATAGATGTAATAGTAGGAACTAAAAACGCTACCAAATCTTAAAAAAAAAATTCCAAAATATATTAATACCCGATGGCGTTTGTAATATTTGTGATGAAATAAATAAATAATTCTTACCAAAATAGTTCCAAGGATCAATAAACCATTTAATAGGATCATAAATTAACTGACGAATCTCGAAAGTGAAATGAGTAAATCCAAGAACAATTGAGGCGATTAAAAGTCGAGTTCTAATATCTTTAGATACAAGATCTTCAGAAAATGTTGAAGCAACCATAAAGAAACCAAGAAAAGCAACAAATTTCATCCAAATTCCATAATAATAATATTTTCCATATGTATTCCACTTGAAATTAATTAATGCTTCACCATTCCAAGTTTTATATATTTCTCTATTTATTGTTTCTACAAATGGACTAGGTTTAGGCCTAAATAATTCCCACCAACTATAAACTTCCGGATAACTAACAAATTTGATATAAGGAATAACAAAAGTGACAGTAGGCATCAGTTTTTCGGGAAATATTGATTTGGATATGTAATAATAACATTTATAATAACACTTAGAAAGTCTATCCACGTAAATTTCATTAATCAAATGAAAATAATTTAAAATATGAAATAATGGAAAAGAAATGGGTAATGTCAAAAAAAATGTTGCAATTTGAATTGCAAAATAAAACCTCGTTAGCGACTTAATTATTCTCCTTTCATCATGATAATACATGTCATCCACTTTAATAGTATATTTTGTCCAAGCAATAGATGGTGTTAAATCAACTATTTCCATATTGGAAAAGGGATAAAGATGTGAAGTATCAAGATGTTCGATTTTATATTCAAGAGAATCTATTATCATGAATGTATCTGATGAATATCTTGCAACATATTCTGGATAATACTTTTCCAATAATGGCATTGATGTATTAATAATGCTTAAAAATCCTTTATTGCTTTCTAAATCTCGATTAAAAAGATATAAACACCTTTGATAAATACCATCTATTAAATCTGAATCGTGTACTTTAATCGCAAACATTAATAGTGCAGAACCATATTTTAAAAATTCTTCATTATTCTCTTTAACATATGAAATCCATCCATAAATTAATTCATCATTATCACTGATATCTTTCCTATACATTTTATCAACTTTTGGGTATCCAGGTAATTTACTGATATTTTCGATAACTTTCTCCGGTTGGTACATATGATAAAAATAATTCAAAAAAATTGAACCCTCATCATTATTTAAATGGAAAATGAAAAAGCCAATTTTTGTTATTAAAGCAATTTCTTTATTCTTTAATAATTTGTAAGCAAGTATATTGATAAGTCCATTGTAATCTTCATCCCTTAAATATTTATCTGCACCAAATAAATGAATCAAACCTTTATTGACATGTACATGAGTTTTTGTTATTTTAATTTTAAATTGGTTAGGATCTGTTAATTCCATTATCTTATTTATTCGTTTAGTAAAATCTTTCATTAATTTTCCGATTTTGTTGTTCCAATTACTATAATCTTTCTCTTCTTCAATTATAGTTAGTCGTTCAATAAAATCCTTCGCTAATGATTTGCTAATTTTAATACCTAAATTAGTTAAACTTTTCATTTTAATAAATTCTTCGAATTTATCTATCCGACTTTTAAGATTATTCTCAGTTTTTTTAATATCAGATATCGCTTGAATAAATTTTTTTGTATATTCAATAATATAAATATCCATCTCTTTATTAAGGGTTTCCTCAATTTTAAATTTCTGTTTCTCTAATCCTTCAATTTTAATTTTCCATATAACAGAACCTTTATCTAATTTATATGCTTCTGAAAAATCATCTTGCTGATAAAATAATTCAGAAGACTTATATTCAATCCTCTGAATATGTCCGTTTATAATTACAAATCTATAATTTTTAGACTCAGAATCATAAGGTAGGCTCGATAACTCGAAATCAAGTTTGTTTAATTGATTATTTTTCTTGAAGCATTCTTCATGACATTTAGTTTTAGAATTCCAAATCAAAGGATAATCAAATAAAGAAAGTAACAAGCAATGATGATGATTCATAAAGTTACATAGTAGTTCATCTAAAAATAGATAAAAATACAAAATTCTTTAATGGATTGTATAAATTATTAATTCATTACATTAAGATTAAAATTTATAATTTATACCATCATTTAAATCCAGTGATGTAGTAGAAAATCCAAGTTTATTTGAATAAATGATAATTTTTTCATCGTTCATTTTCAGACAAGTAAGCTCTTTATTATTAGAGATTCTAATATCCTTTGTTTTAATCTGCTCAATTGAAGAAATAAAGTTAGTAATAAATCTTTAACAGATGATAATTTAAAATTTATTAATTACCTCATATATATTTTTTAATATAATTGTAGTGTGACCAGTACGAAGGTTCCATTCATATATATTGTGATCTAAACGCAGCCAAATTTTATCATGCTTTGATATGCTTATGACCTCCGCTTCTCTAGGTATCTTATAAATCTTTTGACATTCACTTTTTTTAGGTTGAGATAGCTTCTTTTTAGCTTGTATTGAGTAAATACAAACAATACTTATATAATCACATTTAATGTTTGTTCTAATAGTACAAAATATAATCAGATTTCCATCTTCGTTAAAGTCACAAAATAGTACCTCCATTGCATCAAATTCAAAATACAATTTGACTTCTTGAAGTTGTTCATCATTCATATCAATGATTTCTAATAAGGAAGTTCGTCATGAAATGTTCTTTATCAATTATTAATTAACAAAATAGTCATTATACTTACTAATTTCATATTTATCATTAATATACGCTAGTATCTTCTCATCAGAGACACACATGTGGAAAACCTTTTCACATCCTGTTATAAATTGGTCCTCCTTTATATCCTCTCCATCAACTATATTTTTATCTTCTACATTCCACCCGACGATTGTTTCGTCCTTTTTACTGTAAGTAATAAGATAATTTCCGTTTGGTGAGATTTTCATCATACTAATGTTATGTGATGATGATTTTTGTGACTTCTTATCACGTAGCACATCAATAGAATAAGCCTCGTCGCTCATTTCAGTAGTAAGAATTAAATCCTTTTGATTTAAGAGTTAAGAAATGGAACGAATTAACAGAAAAAGAAAAAAAAAAAAAAAAAAAATGGTGTAATAATAATAATTATGTTGTGCAACCCGAAAAATGAAGGATCGCCAAAACATAACCTTAATTCTAAAAGATGTTTTTTTGCATTGTACAAATTAGATCCTCCCGAAGAGTTTCTTTGTTTTTAATTGTCCGAAGCATAGCGAAGGATCTTTTACTTCTAAGATGCAATGTCGTTCTGTCCTTAGTGTTTTAAGCCGACTGTATAACGGTCAACTGACTAAGTTTTCGGCCAAGTCATCAACTTAGCCGACTAAGTCATTCAGGGGTTAATGCAGGATATCCGGTATTTGCATATCGCATTTTGTTACGAAAAAAATTCAATACGGTTAAATTTAAACGAAATATATTCAATACGGTGTTAGCCGCAGTTTATGCTGTGTCTTAAATGATCTTCAACTGCGCCAAATATCATACATGTTAAACATGTAATACATGTATCGTTTAGTCGACTTTATAATACATGTATCGA
>CAJVPP010001416.1:0-20122 GCA_910592005.1 Funneliformis mosseae | reverse complement strand
AAATTATTATAAATAATTTTAATTATTAAATAAAATTGCAGGCAAATTTGCCTGCAAAACGCTTGAAGGGATAATATTTAAAAAAAATAAAAAAATTTGAGAATTAATACAGTTATGAAAGTTATTACTCAACGAATATTAAATTACATAAGATAAAAATTTATATATATATAGTTTTAAATATATAGAACATTTTTACTTAATGCATAGTAAGCAATTTATTTTAATCAAAGTGATCAAATTATCCTGTTATGTTAAAAAAAAGGTCTGCGTTATTAATAAAGTTACAAAAATATATATTATAACATAAATATTAATCCAATTAAGATTAAATTTTATATGCAAATAGTATTAAATTTGTTGAGCAACTTTTACTTAGAAATGAAAAACCAAAGTGCTCAAATTATTCTGTAAAGTTAAAAAAAGGTTTGCAATATTAATAAAGTTACAAAACACATATTACAACATGAATATTTATCTAATTGAAATTAAATTTTATATACAAATAATATCGAATCTTTAAGCAACTTTTATTTAGAAATAAAAAGTGATTGACTTTGACTAAAGTACTTAAATTTTCTTGTGAAGTCAAAAAAGTGTGACTTATTTAGTAAAGTTACAAAAAAAAATTATTTCTACACAAATATTAATTTCATCAAATTAAAACATTAGATGTAAATAGTATTGAATCTGCTAAACAATTTTTACTTATAAATGAAAGGTGATTGACTTTAACCAAAGTGCTTAAAATTTGTCATGAAATCTCTATATTAATGTTTATAAAAAAAGATATTAAATATATATAAAAATTAAAATTTATAAAAATAAAAAAATTACATTTAGTAAGAATTCTTACAAGTTTAAGTATTTAAAAAATAAGATTGTTTTTTAAAGATTATGTTAAATAAAATAAGTGTTTTTTGTTAAAAAAAAAAAAAATTAAAAAATTGATTTTCAATATAATTATAATTAATTGTGCAACTGTAATTAATCATCAAATTAAAAATTTTCATATCATTTCGCATACAATTTTTTTACAGAAAAAGTAAAAGAAAAATAATAAAATAAATTAGAGTTTTAAATTAAATTAAATATAATATATTGTTTATTAAATAATTTAAATAATTTAATCAAATTAGATTAGATTAGGTCAAATCAAGTCAGATCAAATGAAAATTTAAATCAGATTAGAATTTTGATTGACCTAATCTGATTCTCTTAGTTCAGGTAACTTGATTGACCTAATCTGAACTAACCTGTTCAGATCTCTAATCAGATATAATTTTGAGAATTCTAAATTAAAGTTAAAGTTATAAAGTTAGAATAAGATTATAAACAAGTTAACTTTGCTAACTAACTGCAAAAGAATTCTTCTTTTAAAATACCTGCTAATATACAAGAATTTATAAGTAAATAAAGTAGTATCTATTAATTCTAAACCATTAGAGGAAAAGATCATAAACATTTTCCTGAATAAGGTAAATAAGAAAATAGTTAGTGACAAAATTAAGTAGAGAAAGTGAGAAGAAAAGTTTATGAAAGTAGAATCTATTTTCCTCTAAAAAAGATAAGCAGGTATCAGTTGATAATAGTATACTTTATAAGAAAAATCAGATAAAACAAAGGAAAAAATTCATTTAGGAAGTATTTGTTAAAGCAATTACTAAAGTGATCTTAGATGATTTGATACTTTTAGTATCTTTCTAAAGAGAATCAAATTTAAGTACTAATTGTTCTAATACTATTAATAAGTTAAGCTCAATTCTTTGGATATTTACCTAAAATAAATAATACAAAGCTATGATTCTTTAGCAGTAAAGATAAGAATGCTAATCTTTTCTCTTTTATATGAAAAACTTCTCAATGTTGAAGATTTTGTTGATTATGCAGTTCAAGAAGTTATTATATGTTACTATCAATTTGAAAAAGTTCTTATTCAGAAATGAAGTGAGATAGCATCTGAAAAATAAGTTAATCTGAAATCTAATGCTGTCAGTAGAATTTTAAATATAGAAGTTAACGTTTAGCTTTCTGCAGATATTTCTGATACACTTTTATAAAAAAAGATTAAGCAGATTAAAAAACTCTAAAAGCTCTTTAATATAATAGATATAAATAAAATTTATCAAATTTATTCCTTTTTTATTAATAGTATCTTTAAAATGATGAATAATAATATTTAGTATATTATAAATAATATACTAGTTGACTATAACATTAAGATAGAATTGTCCACTTGTGTTTTGTCAAAAAATAGTTTATTAAATGATGAAAAATTCTGAATTGTCTATTCTGATCTTAGTTTAGGAAGTGATAAGAAAAATTCTGAGTTATCATATACTTCTAACGTATTAGAGGACAAAGCACTTAATATATCTTTAAAATCAGGTGTAAATATTTTACTTGCATCTTATCTACCAATTCCTAGGACTAATCCAACTCATGATCGCATTTATTTTTGCAAGATATTGGATCAATATCCTAATTTATATAAAGAAATTAGTAGTGAAAAATTTTGATTATTATAGCAGACATCATGCAGTTCTAAAAGGATCTGTCCATTATGCATATTAGATCATAATGATGAGGAAATATAAAAGTTAACATAAAGCTGGATCCTAGTTTATTAAGTGTAGACGGCACAAAATTGAAATAGTTGCAAAGTCTCATTGCTTTACAATAGTCTGGGTAATTCTTTGGAGTGGGTGATAATTTATCTGGGAATTTTAACCTTTTTCTCAAATAAATAGGTCTATATGAGAAAAAAGGGATTTAAATTGACTCGCAATCATATAAAATTAAGATATGTCTAAGACTGATAAAATACTAACTTCTGAATATCTGGATTGGCATGCCAAATTAAGTGGGTTACCAAGCATTTTGACGGATAAGATTCGGTCCAGCTTATACAAAAAATATAAAAAAGAAACTGGGCATGAGCCATGGCAATTATCAGAAGTACATGCATCAGAAGTCATAAATTCGATGCTAGGAAACAAAGTATTATATTTATCTTTTTCTGAGCCATGTGAAGGAAAAGGGCCCATCACTTTCGAAGCCAGACCTGATCCAGAATTAATTATCAAATCCGTCTTAGAGCATTTCCCATACTTGAAATTCCGAAATAGTTTAGAGGGATTGATAATTTTATTTTTGCATCACCTCAGCCGTGGAGCTCACCATGCCCTATTTGCAATGGAAAACATGGAAATTATGGATTACATGGCTCATGGTATCGCGAAAAAATGGGAATCAGTTCCCTTATGATCCTGAATTAGCGAAGTTGTATTCCCAAGATATAAGTTGGAATATTGCCTTTCCTGCAACAGTTCAAGCAATAAATTTATATTCACGATCGTAGCATAGAAGCTTTGTCGTGTATTCTCACACTTGTATTTATTTTTCATCGCTCGCTTTACGAAAGAGGAGCGAAAGGGCTGGAAAGATATATAAGCTTTTTAATGACATTAGTAAATCGATCTTTTCCCGCTAGATTTATTTTAACTTGATCTAATAATAATACATCCGAGTCGGAAGTCGGTTACCCGACAAATTCGACTCGTTCAGAGCACTACACTCAAATACATGCGAAAAATTAACATGAAATTCACGTTCAACATATCATTGCTTTATTAGTGAAATAAAAAATTTAATAAATTAAATTATTTAAAATTAAAATAGTAAATATTAAGAAAAAATGCAATTATAAAAATTCTTTATCAAAAAGAACGTAATAAAAAAAATGAATAATAAATTAAATTATTATCGAGATCTTTGAACTCAGTAAAAAAAAAAAATCTGAAACGATTATATTTTTACAAGAATATAATAAAATAAAATGAAATTACATAAAAATATCTTTCAAAGATATATCTTTAGAAGTGGGCTTTAATTTTATGATAGTGTTTAACCCTTTTTTCGAATACCTCCATTCTATGGTCCAATTCTTTTATGGTATCTTTCAAGTTGTCCATAAGCATCGCATGTTTCGCTTGGAACTCAGTCAAGTATCCTCCACCATTTTTGATACCAATAGCCTGGGTTATGCTAGCAACGTATGCCAAAAGGACGAAAATGGTGATTGCAAATTTCGTGGTTGTGAATTTCATGATGCTGTTTCTTAATACGATGATTTTTTGATTTTTTGAGGTTATCTCAAGAGTAAGAAGATTTAAGTTGATTTTGTAATGGAATAATGATGATAAGTATCTGGATAATGTGGATAATGGTAAAATTTGATTGTATTTATATCTTTTTCTTCCATATTATGTAGAAAATATTGAAAAAAGTCCGATCTTTTTAATTTCTTTTTAATTTCTTTTTAATTTAAAACGTGAATAAAGTTTTAAGATTTGCGATTTAAAAATTAGTGCCGATCTTATAAGACAATTCAGTGAAATATCATATGATTAAATAGACAATTTTTGAAATCTTTATTCTTCCTCATTAGTAGAATGGGTAAAAAATGTTGCGAATGCCGGTAGAACCATATGTATACGATTACCTGATCCGGAGGATATTCAGTAAATTTTTGTTATGATTTTGTGAAAGCTCATGATTCCACTGTGTGTGGATTTCAAAATCAGCCAAAGGTTTGGTGTGACCAATAGATATCAAGTTAAAACAACATAACATCATTATGATTTCTCAACTACTTTGATTTTACATATTTATTTATTAATTTATAAAATCCAATACAATTGAATTAAAATAAACGAATTATTATATTTTTTTTTTTTTGGAAGTTTTTTCTTTCCTTAATTATCAATTATGATAACAAGAAAACAAGCAGTCAAGGATAATATAGTTAGTATAGTACCCACTAGTACACTACCTCTACTAGCAGGAAAATGACCCGTTGTCATTAAATATTGAGAATGAAAATATCTAACAATGCCAAAACCTAGGAAAAAAATTCCCAAAATTATAAAGACAATACCAATTATGTTTCCTCCCTTACTGGATTCTCCCTTTAATCGAAATAATTGTGTGACCGCTAAATAAAATAAGAATGATAAGAGAAGGACGTTCGTTTAAAATTAATCAATACCGACATAATTTACTCACCAACACCGATTCCTACGAATGATAGGGAAGTACGAAGCCAAGCTAAAAATGTCCTTTCATTCGCTATTGAACCATGAAATTTAATTGAAGTTAATGATATGAAATCATGATATACAATAAAGCAAATTCAAATATATATTTCAATATACCCAAATGATCTCTAGCAACACTGGCCTTATTCTCCAACACCAATGAAGGTTTATATTCATCAAACTTCTTTACCACCCACTTTCTAAATGAACTTTTTGAACCATCATCTTGTTGATAGCTACGAATACTATATCCACTACCCATATTATTATTATTATTATTATTATTATTATTGCTTTGTTGTTGTTGATGTTGTGCAGTTGAATTTGTATTATTGGGAATTTCTTTATCTATCATTTTTTTATCGTCGCTGTTGCAGGAAATGGAATTTTCTTTTTGATAACCTATAGAAGATGAGTCCTCAGCTTGTTCCGGTAAACCAGAAGTACGACGATAAATAAGCTTCGAGTTGATTTGTTGATTTGTAGAAGCTGCTTTTGAGAAAGTCACGGGATTTGGTGATGGCATTTTATTAGAACTGTGACAATATAATGTTCAGAAACTATCGATGAACTTCTAGTGAGAACGAAGATCAATGATAAAAAATTTTTTTTGATGATTCGTGGAAGAGAAAAAAAAAAAAAAAAAAAATTTTAAGGTTAATTGGCGCAAAAATAAACAGTTTCGTTTAATGCATCTATATATATATCAATCGTAAAATGCAGTTGGCGTATTTAAAAACGTTTCACGATGAAATTTCTCGGTCGATCTGACCAATATTATTTGTACGTCATATTAACTTTCGTAACTCATAAAAAATGAAGAGTTAAATATATATATGTCAAGCCATTTTTACATTCGCTCATTTTAAGAAATTATCCTTTGCGAATGAAATGGAATATCCGCAGCAAATCTTTTTTTTTTTTTTTAAAAAAAAAAAAGAAAACATACCGACCAAAAGAATTTCATTAAATTTTGTTTATTCCAACACAAAGTTTGTTATATTATTAACGTGTTTATGAACGAGTTTTTTGTGGCGACGAACAAGTTTTAACGAGTACAAAACTCATGATCATCAAAAAACTTTGGTGAAAAAAAAAAAAAGGGAAGCGATTTTTTTTCATGAAAACAAAGAAACAGAAAAATTAGTCATAACATATCCTGATTGGACATGTAATGAGATAATAAAATAAAGAAATGTACTAGTTTCAAACATTTTTGACAACAAAGTCCATTCTCACGTGAGAATTTAGAACATAATAAAATGACTGTTCCTTATAGATATAACGCCACTTCTTTTTAGACCAAACGCAAACACGAAAAGAACAGTCCCTGTAGAAAGAAAAAATGTGGGAAATATTGTTCGTGATATTGAGCCACTCCCAATTTTTCATAGACCAAAATAAAAATAACCTTTCTTTGTTTCGTCGCATTTTAAAATGTACTAGTTTGCGATTTATCGGAAAATTGCCCGATTAGATTGACTTTTTATTACCAGACATTAAAAATTATACAATATACTTTCCATGAAAAAATTATAAGTATTAATTAAACTATTAACACTGCAAACATATGTTGTCATGTCATGTAAAGTTACGTTGCAAGTTTTAATTTGGGTTTATTTCCTTCCCCCTTTTTTTTGAGTCTCCTGTTTCGGGCGATGGATGGATAAGAACAAATGAATTCTTTTGATTCTAACCTTCTCTATCAAAGAAAAATCTAGGAATTGTGAATTCCGGAATCCAAATAAATGTTTTAATTAAACTTTAATATTATAGATGAGCAGTTTTGGAACAATGTGTAATACAATGAAATCCGAATGTTTTCATTATTTGATAAATGTACCCCTAATATATTTGTGTGAATAGTAACAATGGGCAAATAACATAAATAAACTCTAGTCAATCATGAATGTTTTTCTTTTAAAAAAAAAAAAAAAAAAAGGGTGTTGAAATGCATTCATTTCCGTGTGATATGTAAGTACTAATTATAAGCATGAGCAAAGCGTTTTAGCCAACAAACTGCTTTAACACGCTTACCGCACGTGATATGAATGATATAAATGATACATCAAACCCCTTTGTAATTTTCCTTGGTTTCCATATTTGATCTCATTTCCATTCATCCTTGTTGTGGCGCGTTTCTAATTTTACACTACATACAAAATATTTATATGCCTTCCCAACTTCCACCAAATAATACAAAAGTAATGATAAAAGATATTGTACTCTTTTTGTTAATGATTTGTGGCTTTATTTACTAATTTGGTTAGAAGATTTTCAAATAAGGAAAGGACGTGCTGTTACCAAAACTTAAATTAGTCACTTACTATTATATAAGTTTTCACATCTAAATAAATAATTAAATCAGTTCAATTTTGTTTGTTTATAAGAATATTTAATAAGAATTGGGGGGGAACAAAAAAAAAAAAAAAAAAAGATTTCGATAAAAAAATTCTTTTAAATTTGATTTCATCTCGATGGAAACGGGAAAGGAGTAATTAATTTATTAAGTGTCTAGGAGTTATTCATTTTAATCACTTTTGATGATAATTATAGACCCTTTGTTGACATGGAAGCAAATCATGTCCAAAATTAAACTTATCCTTCCCATTTTTTTACCGAAAATATACAATAAAACCAATTGGAATAAACGGCGCAATCGGATGTTATATAATATATATATAATATAATAATATACAATATTATTATAAAAAAATAAATATTATACAATTGTTTATATATCCTACTGTATTTCAAAAAATAGTTCATATAAAAAGAGAGAATTTTCTCGGTTCTCCCCCTTTGGAAAGTTTTTTCTCAATCGATTTGATATTTCGCCACGAAACTTTTATTTTTCTTTTCAAATAAAAATTTTTTTTTTGTACATAAAACGACTTTAACTTTTCTTTTTTTCTTTTAAAAAAAAAAAAAATATATATATATATATATATTATTTTTTGTTTTTATTTATATATATATACATAATATATATATATATCTATCTCGGGGGGATAAACTGATTTTTCTTATTTATTTCTTTTACTCATAATCTTGTTACATAGTTCAATAATACCAAAAGTAAATTTCTTATAGTACAAAGCCGGGCTTTGTTATCTTTGCATCTTATTTAATAATATTTCTTTTTCTTTTTCTTTTCATACCTCACTTTCTAGTAAACACTTTTTGCATTCATCTCTCTTTTTTTCTCTATCATTTAAAAATGCATGCCACCAACCAAACTAATAATAATAGCTCAACATCTCCAATCGATCTTACTTTTATTTATACTTTATCCATTGTAAAAATTAAATCCATCGGTAATCAAACTAATTCGCCAAAAATTCGTAAAGATTCTAATAACCATTTACGTAAATTGGTCTTAATTAATACATTTATTGAAAGAAAAATGGCAGTTTACGAAGAAATATTAAAATCGAAGAGATGTCAACAACTACAAAAACAACAACTTGTTCAATTTTCTCCTCTTACCCCCCCTCCTTCTCCTCCACCAATGAATAAGCATTTTGTAATGTCCCCTCAAAATGTTAAACAAAAAATGCTCCAACAGCAGCAACAACAACAGCTAAAACAGCAACAGCAACAACAGCAACAGCAACAGCATCAACAACAACAGCAGCAACAGCATCAACAACAACAGCAACAGCAGCAGCAACAGCAGCTACAACAATTGCAAAAACATAAGCAACAACAACAACACAATTCACAACAAAAAAAGAAAATCGGATATTCCTATGGTGGGGGATTCAAAAGGGTTCAACAACAACAGCGTCAAAGACCTTTCCAAGCTGCTCAACCCGTTCAAATTTATAATAATCAAGTTCCAATCGTTCCTCAAAGAACCGGGTTCAATTTGGTTCAGCAACCACCGATTCATTGGATTCCAGTTCAAATACCTGCTCATCATAATCATCAAATGCATTATAATGTTAATAATTATAGTATGGTCCAAACTCAGGAACAACAACTATACTTACAACAACACGTTTTCTTGCCTCCTAATCCGCGTGGTCCCCACGCCCAACCACTTCACTTGGCTAAGTTGGTTAGAAGGCCTCAATTGGTTAGAATGTAATATATAATTAATAATAAATAACATAATTGAGGATGGATGTTGGAGTTCTCGGGAAAACTTGGAAGAAGTAATTTCTCTTAAAGATAATGAAAAGAATTCGATATTCTTTTTCAAAATTTTCAAGTTTTTCTTTTTTCACTTTGTAATTATTTTTTCATTTTTTTTAAAAAAAAAAAAATTGCTTATTAGCACATTTTTAATAAATATTATTATATATTACAGTATATATATTGGGATTTATTTTGGGTTAAATTTTTTCAAATCAGAATAGTTTATAATTTATTTTTTTTGTCAAAAAAAAAAAAAAAATTATTTTTTAAAAAAAAAATTGCCATATTTTGTATTTTTCTCTTTTGCATTATTTTTTTGTATGTTAATTAAAATAGAATTTTCGTAAATTAATAAAAATTTCACTTTTTTTTTGTTAAATAATAATTACAAGTTTTGTTTTGTCCGTCTTGTTGTCTTGTTGCAATACCGACATAAAAAAAAAAAAAAAAAAAAGCACATTCAAAATTTTACGCGACAGCATATCACGTGATATTGCGTCACAGAATACGTCATCTACTTATCAAGTTCCCAATTTAGCAAATATACTTCGATTACATTTTAATACATAAAAATCCGTGTTTCTTTTTCCCAAGACCACTCTACTTCTCTCTCTCTTTTTTTTTTAACGTTTAGGTTTTTCCGTTATCATTAGAAACTTAATTATATTTACTGCAAGACAGGGTACCTGGTATACAACCTTTTCCTTTTCAATTTTTTTTTTTTTTCCTTTGCATTAAAAATAAGCAAAGCATTTGTCAGAAAAGACGTTCGATACAAACTTTACGTTTAAAAATTTACTAAATCCAAGAAATTTTTCCTTTCTGAAACAAAACGCCCGCGCTTTTCCTGAAAGAACGGATAAACATGATATTACAAAGCTTGTTAACAACGCGTATACTAGGAACTACGCCAATACTTTACTCTGGTAGTCGTGTTATCGGTGTAAACTTGTTACGACAATATTCTAAAGCTTCCGTGACTAAACCTTCAGAAACTAAACCACAAGAAACAAAAAAGAAAACTTCAATTAAAAGTACTTCAAATAAAAGCGTTTCAAATAAAAGTACTTCAAAGAAGGGTAAAAAAAAAGGTAAGCAATATAGTACAAAAATTGGCCTCAAAAGAAATGCTCTAATGAAAACAATCGATTATCTCGTCATAACCATTCCAAAAAAGATGAAGCCTTGGTTTCCGTTCCTACAGAACCAAAGAGACCCCCAACCGCTTATTCTCTTTTTTACCGCGATTTCTTTCATAAAGAACGAACAAATTTTCCAGAAAAAGTAGACGTGACCGTACTTGCCAAGTTGGCTGGTGAAAAATGGTCAAAGTTATCAGCTGACGAGAAACAAGTAAGTGAATCCTCGTCGTCCCCCTCTGATTTGACTCATTTATTGATCACAAATTTGTTTTTGGTTCAATATACACGAAGGTATATATTGAAGAACAGAAAAAGTCTGCAGATTCTTATGTAAAAACTCACAAAAAGTGGTTGGAATCTTTGACACCCGTTCAAATTGCTCAAGAAAACAGACGTAGAAAGGAATCTAAATCAAAGAAAGGCGCCAAATTAATAAAAGATCCTAATAAGCCAAAGAAACCTAGAAGTTCCTATATTAATTATGTTGTTGAGCATATTCATGATGATAAAGAAAAAGGACCTGATCGTATTAAAGAACTGGCTACTCAATGGAAGACACTTAGCTCTGAAGAAAAGAAGGTAACAAAAAAAAAAAAAAAAATTTTATTTTCGCGTTTTTGTTACTGACGGGGGAGGTTTTTTTTTTTTTATTTTATTTTTATATTTATTTTATTTTAAAAAAAAAAAAGCCATATAATGATGCATACGCGAAAGATAAAGAGCGTTACGCTGAAGAGATGGAGTTATACAAAAAGAACTTTTAAAGAAGCATAGATCTGACAAGGTTGTATCAGGTTACATTTCACTTGAAAAAGTCCTCCATTTGATGATATTGATCCCTTCCATCCAATAAAATTTATTTCAAGCAACCTTCTTAATTCATTATCATATCAATTTATTAACTTCAACTTCAGAGATTCTCAACACAGTATAAGTTTGTTTATGGGTTACTCTTTTTCTATGCCTATTCCTTCGTTTCTTTTTAAAGATTTCAATAAAAGGTCCCTTTGGTTGTTCCACCACGGTAGCTTTAATATTATAAAATGCCTCGGAAACTAGAGGCTTACCCTTAATAGTGTAATCTTTTGAACCTAATTCCAAAACCCGATTTAATTTTATCTCATCCCCAACATCTAAATCACGTAATCTATGGGCTATAACCAAATCATTTTTTGTTATCAAGAATTTTTGTGATCGAATTTCTATTACTGCATAATAATGAAGTTGATCTCGTAAACGATCTAGATATTCTTTTGTAGTGGTCGAGAATGATGGGGTATTGGGAGGATATTTCGATGGTGGAAGTGAATGCGAAGGTGGTGGAAGGGGCGAAGTTAATGGTTCTGGCGTAGTTGTGGAAGTTATCAATCTAGATAAAGGTTTTGAGTTATGAACCGCTTGATTAAAATTGTTATAATGTAAATAATGAAATTTTAAAATTTAGAATCAACTAAATATTATGAGAAATAAAGGAAATAAGTTATTAAATAAGCGTGATAATTCATTTCATTATTACCTTTCAGTGTATTATCAATTTTCTGTGGTGAACGAACATTATCAATGCGTGTAATTGAATTAATAAATATTTTAGAAAGATTATATATCGGTAAAAAATTTTTTTGATTTAAAATCATTTCTTTTTTTTTTTTTTAAAAGAAAAAAAAATTTGTTAAATTTTTTTTTTGGGATTATCTGCTTTCATGTGACTTTTTTTTTTTTTTAGTTAAATAATCGTACTTCACACGACAGTTTAGTGTTACACCTTTATCAGTTTTTGTCCATCCATTTTTAACACGAAAATCCACAAAAAAATTTTAAAAATATGGGTCGTCATAAAACAAAAAAACAAGCGAGAAAGAACCTGAAGAACAAGAAACGAAAGAAAAGTAAAAATAGAAGAACTCGCAAGATGGCTGAAAGTAATAATAATAGTCCCGAGGATATTCCTATGCTTGAAAGTACTGTATCTATTGAATTTTTTTGGTTGCTTTTAACTTTTGATACCGGTGCTTTTTTTTTATTGCTAAATTAACCTTTACTTAGGTTCTCAAGGTTCTCATAGTAATTGTGATAATCCTTCTGATGATAAGCTCCCTAAATTAAGTTGTAAACATTCTGATTCAGTGGATGTGAAGGACTTTAAAGAGAAATTATTGAAATTTAAAGATATCAAATGTGTGGTGTGTATTTGAACTAGGCTTTTTTTTTCTCTCTCTCTATTTGATTCAGAAATTCTCGTTATAAAGATCTAATTTCTTTTATATTATCTCCAATTTTTTTTTAAAAAAAACGAAAAGAATTGTGGTGATAATAATGAGAGTGGTGTAAAAGTAAAAGTTGAACCTTCTGAACCTGATTCGATAGCTACCACTGAAAGGAATGAAGGAGGAGATCTAAAAAATGAAGACTCGGCGTCATCAAAGAATGCTGAAACCTTAACGAATCCAAATATTTGGATCTGTCTTATTTGTAGTGAACCACATTGTGGTCGAGAAGCCAAAGGGCATGCGAACAAACACTATGAAGACAATAAAGAACATGCCCTTTCAATTGATTTTGTAGATAGAAGGATTTGGTATGTAATATAGCTTTTGATTGATTTATTTGATGTTTCTTAATATATTTCTGTATTAATTTACTTTATGACGATTCCTCTTCTAGGTGTTATAAATGTGATGATGAGCCTAGCATTAATGATGTTTTAACTGAAGTACAAAAGACTATTCATGAATATTCCAAGGAAAAAGAGAATGTGGAGGGAAGGGAGGGAGAGGAAGTGAAGGAGGAAAAGGAAGAAGACGAAGAACGAGGTTGGTTTTTATTGCTCTTAAATCAAATTGACGCTACGACTGAATAATTATACTTTTTTTAACAAATTATTAGTACAAGATTATGAATTAGCAAAAAAAAGTCGGAAAAATCGAGTTCGAGTTACCGCGCCAGGATTGAGTAACCTCGGAAACACTTGTTTCTTCAATTCTGTCATGCAAGTATGTGGCATTTCTTTTATACAGCTATCTTTTAATGTTTCCAACTTGTAATCAGTTTAACATTTTTACTTTTCTACCTGAATTAAACTAGGTGGTTGTGGGTACTTCTGTACTTCATGATATACTTATACCGACGAATCCTTACCATAATCCGCCACATATTGATTCAATTAAATGTATAGCGGCTACAGAGGATAATGTCGATGATCTCACCGATGCTTTTAAAAAATTTCTTCTACAGATGTGGCGTGCTCAGGATAGTATAGTTGCACCGAGAGAATTATTTTCCGAGATTTCTAGAAAATGGCAACAATTCCGTGGATGGCGACAACAAGATAGTCAAGAACTTATGCGCTTTTTATTTGATGGAATAAAAAGTGAGGAGCTCAAGGTAGGAACTTTTTTTTTGTTTAAATTTAACATTATGCATGTGATGTAATCAATTCATAGACTTAAAGATGGGGGGATTAAAGTACTTCCTTCTTAATTTGATTTCATTACTATAACTTTGTTAGTAATACATTATAATTTATGAATTTGGGAAATGTAATTCAAGAGGCTTTGTGCGACTCATTAATAAATCTCTGACAATTCAGCTTATGAAAAGGCGTTTCATTAATTATGTAATAAATCTTTAATTTATAGCTGATAAAGAGATATTCTTCAAAGCCTTCAAAAAAAAGAGATCAAGAGATATGCATGTCATATGATGAAGACCGTAAGGATATCCTCATTTCTTTCATTTTCATATTCGAAAAAGTTTAGGTTGACTAAAATATATATTTTTTCATTTTAACAGATTCCGATGATGAAAGATCGGAAGATTCAGATGATGAAAAGCAAGATGACAAAAAATATGAATCTTTTATTGACGCTTGCTTTGGTGGAAAATTAGTTAGTGTCATTGTATGTGATGTTTGTAAAAATGTAAGTTCCATGATACTTAATTATCACGGAGTCATACGTTATTTATTATAATAAATTGATTTTTTTTTTTAAAAAAAAAAATTTCTAGTGTTCGTATTCGTACGAAGAATTTTTGGACGTTTCATTACCCATTAAATCACCTTCCGCAGATAACGATCAATTTATGAAGAACGAAAACTCATTCCGTTATGATAATGCCGCACCATATAGAAGTAATTCGTCCCAGAGTGATGGTGGTGGTTCAGAAGGTGAAGAAACGAATTCTGACGCTGAAACAGAGGACGGAATTCCAGAGCGGGCAAGAACAAGGATCGAATTGCTTTTGAGAGATCTTCCATCAGATTCAGGTCGATCAAGTCCAAGCTTATCAAAGGAACCAAGTATTACGCTTCGAGAGTGTCTGAAAAGTTTTGTGAAAGTCGAAACTTTGGAAGGGGACAATAAGTTTGCCTGTAACAATTGTTGGAAGCGTAAGAAAAAGAAGGAAGAAAGTGAATCTGCTGGTGATTGTGTTGATGATAATGATGTTAAAATTAATGATGATGATGATGATGATGATGATAAAGATGGTGGCGAGGATGAGGATGATGATGATAAAGATGATTCAAATAAACATGGTAGCGATATGGAAGGAGTAGAAATCAACGGACCTGGAGAACCGATGGAAGGTGTTTTTAGAACGGATGATTCACATCAAACAGAGGATACTGGATCGCCTCCTGTTGATAGACATGATGATGATGAAAGGTCATCTCCAAAATATGGCTACCATGAATCGACATTCTCGGGCACTAGTTCTCAAACTACATCCAAGCCCGTATCAGAACCGGAATTCATTCTTCGTAAAGCTTATAAAAGATATCTTTTTGATTCTTTACCTCCCGTGATGGTGTTTCATTTAAAAAGGTTCCAACAAGTTGGAAGTAGGTGGTCGATTTCAGCTAGTATGAGAAAGATCGATGATTTTGTGGCTTTTGATGAAGAAATAGATCTTGCTGATTTTGTTATTCCGCCTGAAATTGAAGAAGAAAATGAAGTAAATGGTATTAATAATGAACATATTATTAATGGTAGTGTATTGTCAAATCAAAGTAATCCATGCAAATTTGGTACCAAATATCGACTTTATGGTGTAGTAGTACATCTTGGAAGTTTATATAATGGACATTATATAGCATACGTACTCTCAAGGAACATTCTTAGTGATGATGAACAGTCAGGGGTACATAATTCATCATTTAGTGGTTTTGATAAAGCAAGGGATACTGAGCGAAAAAATCATATAACAGATGATCAAAGGCAATGGATTTATTGTAGTGATAGTTCTATAAGGGCTGCTTCAGTAGATGAAGTACTAAATAGTGGAGCGTATTTATTATTCTATGAACGTGTATGTGAATGACGATAAGCTTCTTTTTTTTTTTTTTAAAAAAAAAAAATCTTTCGATGGGATTGTTTGTTATAAAATTGATTGATCAATTAGTATTCTGATAAAAAAAATCTTATTAATATCTAAATTTACTTAATATGATTTATTTATTCCGAACAAAAGAAACAATTGCCTTCCTTTTGAAATTTCAATATTCAAAAGAAAAGTTTTAGTAAAATACTTTTTAAAAAGATCGAAACAATTAGTGTATAAGAAACATATGAGATATATATATACTGTATATATATAATCTATTTATTAATTTTTTTTTTTTTTTTTTGCATTTTTATATCAATTTTCTCTATTTTAATTATAAATAAATATGTATAAATATAAAATTTTAGAGAAATTATATATTATTTTATCAATCATATAATTGCTATGAAAATGTAGTAAATATGAATTATTTAAAGTTTTAAAAAAAACAAATTTATTATATATTTTTTAAAAATTAAAATATCTATCAAATCAAATAATAATATTTTATAATTTAATATAAATTATGTTGCAGCTATTAAAATCAAATTACAGAATAATTGATTAAAAAATTAACCAATCAAATTTATTATTATTTTATTATAAATATTATAAATCTAATTTAAAATTTATTTAAGTTATAACTTTTAAAGTGATCTTAAATCTTAATTTAATATTAATCAAATTAACCTTAAAAGATTATTATACAATTTATATCAAATGGCATTTTTATTTATTTATTATTAGCAAAAGTAACCTTTGAAATATATTTAATGTTAATTAATTTTGATGATATTAAAATTATTTATATTAATTTGACATTTATTATAAATTATTAATAAAATAATTATATCTACAATATTTTTCATAAATCTATCTAATATTTTTATTTATACAGTTTTTTGTGATAAATAATTATTAATATATATATATACTGAATAAAATTATATAAAAGTTCTATAAAATCTTAAATATAAATTATTAAAATTAGTTATATTTAATTACTGGTTTAATATATCAATTGTTATAGACTCATTCACAAAAGTGATAATTTCTTTTTTTTTATATAGTTCTTATAATAAATCTATAATTAATTAAAAATATTATATAAGGATCTCAAATATCTCTTATTAAACTTAAAAGTGACATATAGTAAAATGTATTTTTACAATAATTCAGTTAATATCAATAATAGAAATATGATTTTATAATCATTAAATTCCTTTCGTTAAGACAATTTTATTAACATTTAGATTGTTTAAATCTAATTACTAGTTAATTTAAAAACTGGGTATATAGAATAATAAATTTTGAAAAATCCTATAATATGTAACTTTATCAAAATTTATATATAAATTTTACGTAAACTCTAATCTGAATTATATAATAAGATTAGTAATCCTAACTCAAACTGTAAGATGCGAGTCTCTATTATAGATTATACTACAATAGATCTTAGTTTAGCATCAGATAAGTGCAGATTATAATATTAATTTACTACGAATTTTATTAGTTTAATTTCAGGAATGAATTTCATGAAATATATGCAAATTATGCATGTAAATAGATCATAAATTTGTAGAATATGATGACCTTAAAGCTATTTATATATGGCATTAGTAAGGAACAGTCTTTTAAGACTGTTTCCTACTTATGTTAGACTGTGAATCTACTTATGTTAGAATGTTATCTATTTACTACTAGTATTACCTACTTATCGATAGGGGCTGGTTTTGATAGTCTATAGTTATTTGGTAACCTATTTCAGTATCATTGTTTTTCCTTATTTTTTACGTTATTCTTATTCCCTTTCTTTCTTATTTTCTTCCCTTTGTTTAGTTGCTGTTTTTTATGAGCTTCCTTTTCTTTTTGCTTTATGCGCTGCTATATTAGTTTTTCGCTATTCTTCTTTATTCTCCTTTTTTGCTTTTAGTTGATTCCTGCGTGATTTTTGTTTTAGGTTTAAGATTGCGTTTTACTTTATTCCTGATATGTGAGTTTTTCGATATTATACTTGGCCTTTATTTTATGTAGCTAATATTAGTTAGTTATGTAGTGCTTGAGGGTATGATTTGGCGATAGAAGGTATTCTTGCTATGCAGTTTTTTGTGATACGCTTCTTACCCCTGTTGAGTGCCTCTACTGCTAGGGTGTTCAATTGCTGGTCTTGAGTTTGGTTGCGTCATATGGTTCTTTTCTGGAGAGGCGTAATCAGGACGGGTATGGCGTCAAGGAACAGTACTTTCTTTCAGTTTAACGCTCTTCTTCTCTAGATCCTGCATAGTTGCTTCCCTCTCAATTGCCATTTCTTAATTGCCAGTTGAGGCATGAAGTGCTGAATTTGCAATCCATCTATTTGCTAAAGATGTGTTACAATCTATTCACCCACTTTTTGATTGCCGGTAAGATACATGCGAAGTGTTAGTGTTGTGCTATTCTTGCAATTCTGCCTTTTATAGCCTATTTGATTGCTGAGGATGAGACACGAAGTGTTAAATTAGTTTAGAATTTACAGCTTTCATACCCTTTTTTCATGTATTCTCCTAAACCTTTTCGCCTTCCTGTCCTCTTTTCTGCCTATCACCTGATGACCCAAATGCGCAAAATTTATTCTCTCTTTCCTATATATAATTTTGCTTATCTGGATCATCAGATTTATATCCTAATTTTCGCTCAAGCCTTCTTAGATTTCTTTCTTGTATAGTTGCTACTTTGGATATTCTTCTGAGTCTTTTCACCTTTCTGACCTCTTTTCTGCCTATTTATACCATCAAGATGTAGCCTTTATGCCATACCTGGATACATACTAGTGTTAGAGTAGTCTTCTTCCATTATTTTATATAAAGATTCTGAAGAAAACTACTCTGGATGATATACCTGAGAATATACTAGTATTAGGATAGTCTTCTTCCAATATTTATATAATAGAATACGGAGAAGACTACCCTGGATAACATACCCAGATTTATACTAATGTTAGGGTAGTCTTCTTCAAATATTTATATAATAGAATATGGAGAAAATTACTCTAAATATCACCTATTAGGAATATGTTTATTTGTGATTTACTTGTTAACCTGCTATGTGTTTTTTTTTGCATCTATCGAAAAAAATAATTAAACATTTTGAAATTATATTAGAGTATATAAAGTTTTTCCTACTGTCAACATGTATATCTCAACTATTTTCGATCAAACTGATCATATCAGAACTCTCGCCCGCTACGATAACGCTAGTCCTTTAGTCAGTATTTCATCACATAATGAGATCATAGCAGAATATAAAAATAGGATGACTGCTATACTTCAACAAAGCCTATCCGACAAGCAACTCATACATTTCATGTCTACTGAAGTTAGTGATGATACCAAATATATAAATGGGGTCTCTACTTATATTTTGCGCATTAGTGGTTGCTTGATTAATGGGCAAAAAACAGTCGTGAATATTACAGACATCTGACCTTTCTTTGATGTCAAAGTTCCTGAAGATATATCACTATCTACGTTTAAGACCAGATTAGTAAATATATTATTCAATACTCTCAAAGGTACATTAAAATTTGGAATCAAGGATATTCGTGCTTTTCCATTTCAGGACTATTATACAGAAAAGAAAGCATATATTCATATAAGAACGTGGAACCATTTTGATTGGTATAATGTTCTAAAAGCAGTTTGTGAAGTCAGCATTCATACAGCCTCAGATAATTTAAACTGCCAGTATTATTACCGCAAAGTAGCTTGTAAAGAACGATTACCTCTTTCAAGTTTGGCTGTATTAAGCAATTATTTATACAAATTCATCCCGGATGATACTTACCTATTTCGACTATCTGTGGATAATTATAATCCAATAAGTGAGGATGATTATAGTAATCCATTATTCTTCTCAGCACTTACGAGAGATTGAACCCTTATACTCACATGGGGTATTAAGACATATAGTTTACAAAAAACAAGCAAGATGCCTAACTCAAAATATGATGAAGACAAAGTGTTTATGATTTGTATGACAGTGCATTGGAAAGATGATCCTGAACTATTAAAACAAATCTGTCTTGTCAATGTTGAAACAGCACCAGACCCACGCTTGATCACAATTGTATATGGATCCCAGACAGATTTACTAAAAGCATTTGCTTTATGTTGGAAACTTTTAGCCCCAGATATACATATAGGCTTTAACAATTCTCAATATGATTGGCGATTTATTGTGAAGAAAGCTAATAAATTAGGGATTCTCGAATGGATATTCAATCATATGGGCCCTTTGCAATAGAAAGGAGGGAAACGGCTGAAAAATTAAAAATGAACCAATGAGAACATTTAATATAATGTGGCTAGAGGAACATTTTTGGTATATTAAAGTAGGACAGGTTACATAATAAAATTTTTAAATAATTCAAATAATTCA
>CAJVPP010001415.1:0-20128 GCA_910592005.1 Funneliformis mosseae | reverse complement strand
TACAAAAGATTCCTGAATGGTTTAATACAAAAGTTACCTACAGAATTTAAATAAATAAATGATTAATTAAGATTTTGGGAGGTTGCCATAAAATCGATAGTAAATCAACGTTTTAATAAAGAAATATACCTAGTACCTGTATGTTCATATTTATTGTATTTTTCATACAATCATATAATGTAGCAAATCACTAATTAGTATTTACTTTTAAACTCAAAACAGGATTTTATATATCAGTTTTTTATTTTTACATGTAAGCCACTAAATGTGAAAATGTATTAACTGAATGTAATACATTATATAATACTTGCAATACACAGTTTCAAAATTCATAGCATTATGTTAAAAAATTGCACTTTGAAGAACTTTGATCACGAGATGTAAATGACTAAAATTTGGACATAAATATTTTTAACGTTTGATTCAGTCTTTATTATTTTATAAAAAAGAGTGAATAAATATTAGATAGTTCCTTTTAACCATATCATGTTATAAATTACCATACAAATTATATTAAATAAATCAAGACATTTGAAATCCTTCACCGTTAATTTGAACTGAAATATTATGAGATCCATTAATAGAAACTTTTATTAACATTAAATAAAACATTATCAAAGGTCTTTTTGTATAATTAAATATAAATTTAGTTATTTTTATGATGAATAATGTCTTGTCTTAATCACAAATATGTTCATCTATCCAAGCTTTGATAAATAGCAAAGAAAAAAATGCTTCAAATAATGCTTTACAAAATATGGAAGATGTTGAGTAAGATGATGTTCTAAGTACTTCATGATTAAATGGATTATTTTCTGAGAGATATTATGTAAATACTTGTTTAGTTCCTTAATATATTATTATAATACCTATATAATTAAGAAATTATATTAAATAAAATTATAAACCTATAATGACTTAAAAAAAATAGTATTTACTATATTCAACATGACAAAAGTTAACGTATTACAATTAAAGTTAAATGGTTTAATCTCTATAATCAAAAATTAAAAATAATGAATGAATGAATGAATTTACATTCTAAAGATATTTATAACTTAACTCAAAAAAATTCATTATTTATCGGTTGATCATGAAAAGAAATTTTCCAAATATACTATTATAATTAAAAAGATTTTCTATCATCATTTATAGCATTTCTATTTTATGTATATTAATATTGAGATAAGAATATAAGATTGTAATTTTTGAATAGAATATACATATTCTAAAGCACAATCTATTGCCTTAATGAAATCTTACAAATCTGTATTAAATCGACTATTTCACTGATTGAATATACATTACTCTTCACGACTTTAAATATCACAAAACTATGTTGTAATACTTTGCTGCATCAATATATATATCATTGTTAACGTAACTCTTTCTGTCGAATAAGTTAACTATAATTTGAAGTCAGGAAGACAATAGCTATAACTTAAATCCAATCAACTGGACATGCTATTTATTAGAGAGTTTATTTAGTTAACAAGAAATAAATTATAAGTTTTATGTTTGTAAAATATTAAAATTGTTTATTATTATTATTAAATGTATATTCAATACAATGTTGAGAATTTATTGGAAACTGTCCTTTTTCCAAGGAATTTTCATACCCTTTATATAGGAAAATTTCAATTAAAGAAAATCTATGATAAATTTGATACTACTAACAATAATAGCAGAGCTAACAGATATGCTAATTATGATATAAATAATAATAATAATATAAATAATAAAAATATAATAAATAGTATGTGTGTCCTATTTGGCAGATATGGCAGATTTAGCATATTTGGCATATATGTCATATTTGACAGGTTTATCAATTTTTACCAGTTTCACCATTAAAATTGAATTAATTGACCAACCAATTGATCTATTTAATTAATTCAAAGCTCATTACAGGGATATTCAATATTTCCTTAATCTTCAGGTCACAATATTCAATTTTATTATATAGATTATATATTTTCATATATTCTTATCTAGGAATTATTTTAACTGTGGATTCTATTAGGAAAAATAAAGAATTATTATAATTCAAAATCAAAAAAAAAAATGGTATAATCAAAAGTGTTGGAGGAACATATATCAAACATAACTTAATGTTTTTCTCACGTAAATTTTAAGTTTTTGAGGTATCAGCCATACCAAAATGTGAATTAAACTATCTATTAAAATAATTTATCAGCCAATACTTTAACTTTTAGAAAAAAAGGAGCTTACATTCATGCTATTCAGCATCACATCTTGTTTCACCAATTAAGGAATGATAAAATAATCATACCTAAGAAATGATAAAACAATCATCTTTAAGATAAAACAATCATCCCTAAGGAATGATGAAACAATCATCTCTAAAGAATGATAAAACAATTGTTTCTTAGAAACGATAAATGTATCATTCTTTAGATATGATAATACTATTATTTCTTAAGTACAATAAAACTATTTTACCTAAGAAATAATAATACGATAGTGCAGATCATCTAAAAGGTAAACAGTCTGAATTTTTTTTTTGCTAATCATAATAGATCACATAATTTTATTTAATCAAAAAACAGTCACATGAATAAATTATCATATGATTAACACAATTTATCAACTAGTTTAATTTATTAAATCATGAGAAATTAAAGCAAAAAAGTTTTTAAAAGGCTGAAAAATATTTTATTTTTTTAATTCCTCTAATACATTTTTAGAAATTTTTCTGTGTGATTTATATTTTTTAACAGCATATTTGCTAATTTACTTATAATCCCATACCTATATAAATTCATATATCACCATGTCTTTCTTGCAAATCTACGAATAGTTATTAAATCTACAGAATCTAAAGCATGAGGAACTATCTTTTGTAATCCATTTTATGTATAATTACAATTATTTTATATATATCATTTGGTTGCTTCCTAATAGCATTCAATGAAATTAATTCATAATGAAACTTTGAAAAAATATACAAATATGATCAGCATTTTCAACCAATACAGATTTCTGAGCTAAAAAATTTGATTGAAGAGATATAATTTGCCTTCTATAGCAATCTATGTATAGAGAATTATCATCTTTATTTCTACATAACTTATATTCTCCTATCATATTTTTTTTACAATCCTTGTTCAATCAAAACTTGTTTTATACCCTTTGGCAGATCATCAGAAAAATTCATATTTTGTCTTTCATTATTTGGATCCCAAAAAGTATCATGCATTTTTGGTTCATTTCTACCAGGTCTAATATTCATTCTTTTTGTAACCAATATATCAGAAGCAAATACAGAATGATTTGAACTATTGTTAAAAGCAAATACTCTAATACAATTTGGAAATAAAACCTCAAATATAGGAATGGCTTTATATTCAATCTGCTCAATAAGATATTCAGCTATCCAATATCCTTCATCATTCTTTTCTGATTTTAAATATACTTTTGCTTCTTCCAGAATATCAGAATGATTCTCAATTTGTCCAGCAGTTAGTTTAAGTCTTCCACAAGCTTCAGTTAAAAATTCATTTATCATAATTGATTTTCTGTTACCTTTTTTGTATAATGGTAACTCACCTGACTTAGCTCATATTCCGCGTTTTCTATCATTTGAGTAAAAAATGCATTCATTATAAACTATTAGTATATGTTTTTTTCTTTTGAGGTTAATAAAAGGGCAATTTTCTTTATATCATCTCCTTCATATGTTGCCATATATTTTTAAGCAGCCATTTTTGATAAAAACTCTTTTCGATATTCTACAACATCATCTCTCTCATGTTCATCGTAATATATTCCTTGTTTTTGTTACTGATAATAATATCTAACCACATTAACCACTGTCTTGCAGTACTTACACTAATCATATTTTTATTGATATTTGCTTTTAGTAATAATATGTCTTAAATAAATTATTTAAATTAATGTGAAGTTGTGTGGCTTCCATTTTTTTAAATCCACTTATGGCATATATCAGCAATATCTTCATCATCAATAATTCTACTAACTTTCTATGTTCTTCCTGATGAAATGGAGATAGAGCATTATTAATACACTAATATTTTGCTATCTGTTGAATCCAAATAGCTATTGATTTACTATTACTATTATATATTATATTTACTACATCCATACTTGCTTTCATCTTTTTTTCTCCTTTTAATAAGCGTATGAGATATTCAAATATAACCCTTTTTTAATATATTTTATTGGCAACATTCTGTTAAAATTTTCTTTTAAATCTCTCTCTAAATTTGAAACTATATCTTTTGATGGCCAGATAAACACAGAAACTTCTTCTTCATCTGATAAAATATCTTGAAAACTTTCTTGCATTGATCCATCTTGCCAGCTAAATAATCTCTCTAACTTTTGGGTTCTCTTTGCTACTTCTGTCCATGAGCCACTAGGTTTTCATTTATCATTATAAGTTGACTTTAGTATTTTACCTATTTTATAAGGACCACATTTTTCTTTTTTTAATTTAGCATCCAGTTTTCATTTTAATCCAAAATCCACCTTCAAAAGTCTATTTTGTATATCTTATTCTGCTTCTAAATCAATATCACTTTCCCAATCACTTACCTCATTATTTTTTCAATCTCTTTCGCTAAAAGTATTATCTAAATCTATCTCTAATTATTCCTCTAATATGTTCACTTCTGCATCATTTTCAGCTTTAGAAAAAAAATATTAATTTAAATAAATGTATCCTTTCTTATAAATACATTAAATAATTTAATAAACCTATTTAGTTTTTGTACTAAATTTTCCTTTCTTATTGCAATTTTTATTTTTCACTGCAGCTTTTCTCTTTGTAAGTCAAGGTATACTTAAAGAAGAAAATTTTTTTTAAAAAAAAAATTTACTGATCAATTTGCATTATATCGTATTATACACATTTCATTGGGTAATTTTCACATGATCAAATTTTATTGGGTAAAGTCAATGTCACATGATAAGATCGAAATCTAAAATTTAAACACTTTATAAGAAAATCGCAATTTTCAATCGCCTAAAACTCAAAAACTTTCTAATTAATTAAATATTTAAAACTGTAAATTTATTCTTTATTGTTTGCTTTGTAATTATTGTAAATAATTTTTTCTTTATAGCATATAGAACAAAGTTTTAGGATTTTAAAGTTAGGCAATTTTATTTCTATTTATAAATGATCTGCACCATATCATTCTTTAAGAATGATAAATCGTCATACTTAAAGTATGATAAATGCATTATTCTTTAGATATGATAATACTATCATATTTAAGAAATGATAATACTATTATTCTTAAGAAACAATAATACCTATCATACCTAAAGAACAATATAATCATTCTAATCAGTTATAAATAAGATAAATCAAATTTTAATATATACCAATCAGCTATAAATAAGATAAGTTGAATTTTAGCTAATTCTTGGCTGATTTCTAATGTATGCCAATTGGTTAGGCTGATTTTTGCATGTTTGATTTTTTTAATTTTGACCAGTATTATATATAAATTGGTAAGTTCAATAATTTATTTGCTTAATTTGTTTTACTAGTTTTCATTCTTACTTATTTTTATTTCTTTTGTTATATCTTTCTTTAAATAACATATTATTTAATAAAGAATACATCTTAAGATTCATTTTATTTTTGAATTTGTTTTTTCTATAGCTCTTTTAATAAAATATCAAGCTATTTATTATAGAAATAGAAGTATTAGAGAAAAAAAAAGATTATAAATATCTAAAAAAATGAATGTTTTATATTTATAAGTCTTGATAATATTACTATTAACTTCCTATAAATCAATGATTTAATTAAGATTAAAAGATATACCATATTCTGCTATTTTAAGCATCATCCAATTTTAAGCATCACTCTAACTTTGAATAAAATAGACCTAAAGAACGAAAATAAGTACCACCTAAAACTTAAAATAAATTTATTTAACAATTCAAAATGAAGATTCAATACATGTATATTTATTTTGAAAAATTTATTCATCAAACTCATTAGTTAAATATACATCAGCTGAATCATTATTTATATTTAATATTTCCCTTTCATCATTATCATCTTTTTTAGTTTTATTTTACCAAATAAATCATCCTCTGATTCATATATTGCATTACTAATACTACATTTTTTAAATGATTTTACAATCATTTCTCTTAGAATTTCTACCCAAACTTCAAAAATTCACTTACAAATAATACTATAATCAGGTATTTTAAATTTCTACCTTTAGTATAGATAAACTGACCTGTACTCATTCAAGCATTTCACTTTTCACAAAGTTTATCTTTAAATAGCTTATTAAGACAAACATCAAGTGGTTAAACAATAGAGGTAAAATCATTAAAAATATTGCTAAATCAGTATTTACATTTGATGCAAAAATATTTTTGATAAGATTTGTTTTGTAACCTTCAAAACTATCTATAACAAGAAGTGCTCTTTTTTGACTAACTCCATTTTCTTCAAATCTTTTTTTTCCAAACTTTATCAAACTGAATTTTCATTTTGAATTCATTTATTCATCCTTTTAGATACATAAATACAATAATTTTAGAAGGTAAATTTTTTGGTACTTTATTACCTTTAAAAATAATGATTAGTGGTAGTTTTGTACCATCTGCAAGAACTGTAAAAATACATGTAAACTGATTTTTCTCATTTCCAATAGTTAGATTTAAACAGATTTTGTACCATATATTCTTTGATAGTCAAACTTCTAATTATATCAAAAAAAATAGGAGTTTCATTCATATTTCTAATTTCAAAAAGTTTATACTTAAACTTTTTTCATTTTTCAATAATATATCATTAAAATTCTAAAGTTTTTCATTAAGGTGGATAGGAAGCTTTGATTAATTTTGTTTTATGTCATAAAGCAAACCTGTTTCTTTTAAAAAAACAATAAAACTAATGGTCTGAAGCTAAAAAATTTTTACTATTTAAATAAGTATTAACAAATTGTTTTATTAAAAGTTCTTTCATATAAAATTTAACCATTTTAGGAGTAACAGCAATTCTATTTCTTTGAAATTCTAAAAACCATGTTTTTAAATTAGCTTTGATCTCAGGATAATATGCTTTTCTTCTAGTACTAACTCGTCAATTTTTGCCTTTTGTAGATTTAAGATTTCTTCTTTTTTTTACTAATGAATCATTAAATGATCGATAGTAAAATAATGAGAAGCAGCCCTTAAACTAAATAGTTTTGCATATTACAAAACCTCAAGCTTTTCTAAAGTAAAATAAGAAGAACATTGAACTTTAGGCATTAAGACAAAAAAAAAAGGGGATAACTAATAAGTTTACTAGCATCAGTTATATTTATTTTGTGTAATGTTACAATAAAAGTTATAATATTTATTTTTACAAAAAAAAATTAAAACATTTTTATTAAAATTTTATTTATTTTCGTTAAATTTTTCAAATATTAAAACTTTTTTTTCAAAAAAAGTCACAAATAATAAAGTAGTATATGAAACTTTCTGATTTAAGCACCATCCTGAGTTTTAATCTGATTTTCCCTTCAAAAATGTGGTATGATATTTAAAATCAGTAGAATATGATAATGCTTACAAAAAATATCAAATATGTAATATAACTAAAGATTTCTTAATATTAGATAGTTTTTATTTACAGTTAATTTTTTATTATTATCACTAAAATGATAAATAATTTGAAGAGATTTCTAAAGTGTTAATAATTACAGAGTATAAAAAAATTATAGCTGAATATAAATTATAATTAAAGCTGCAATAATTGATCAATTAATGCCTTTAGTCACTACAAGATATTTACTATATTACAGTTGAAAATATTTTAAAACTTCTTAGAATTACAATAAAAGCACTTTTACTAGAAAGAAAGTTAGAATTTATCAATATTTAAAAATCTTTTAAATATCTACAAGCTTGGTAAAATCTGCCAAATCTGATATCTTACATTAATAGCTTTATGATATTAGATTTTTTACAATTAACCATGATATTGCCATTTATACTAAAAAGATTCTTAAAGAATATACATTTTAAAGTTTTGTAATTTAATTCATTTCAGAATTGAACAGGATTAATACAAAATGATTTAGCTATAAAATTTTATATAGATACTTTTTCAAAAAAAGATATAATAAATTACGCAATAGTTTAGATAAAGAGCAAAAACTTTTATCACAGATAATATTTTTTGATCTATTAAGAATATAATTGCAAATCAATATAAAATTGAAGAAAATACTTAAATAAAAAATTAGAAAAGTAATTATTTATTAAAGTTTGGTTATTTATTTATTTATTATTTATTATATTTATTTATTTATTATATTTTGCTAATATAATATAGCATTTATTATAAATTGAATATGAATTAAAAACAATAATAATTAAATTTAAATAAAAAAAATGAGATTATGTGATTGCATTTTAAAATATATACTCTCTATCCAAAAGTATTAAACTAAAAAAAGTTATCGTAATTTTAAATTTATTGACCAATTTAATTTTTTAATTATAAAAAAATTAATAAGTGAATTTGGATAATTTTTTTATTTTATTCATAAAAATATGAATTTTTTATTTATAAAATTAATATTTAGTTAGATTGCTATTGAATTCTTTTTGGCATACTTTTTACTAAATTTTCTAAAATTTTCTGATTCAATTTTATACCACTTTTCTTCCAAAATAACTATTAATTTATTAAGATTTTTTGGATGTAGCTTATGTTTACAAATCTTTTTTTCTAAAACATCCTACAGATACTCAATTAGATTAAGATCAAGTGATTATACAGATTATAAAATATTAGTTATTTTATTTTCTTTTATCCATTCTTTAACTACTTTTGCCTAATGAATAGGAGCATTATCATCTTGAAAATATAATTTAAATTAGTTCCTAACTCATCAATAAAGGGTAAAAGATTATTATTTAAAATATTAATATATACAGAATCTGTCATACTATAATGTTTTGATTTCCTGATTTACTATAGGAATTAAATAATTTATATCATATTTTTCATGAGGATAATGCCAAATTTAGTGATGAGTATTATTTTAAAATAATAAATAGTGAGATTCATCACTTTATAATATTGTATCCCACTCATATTTCCAATTTTTTCTAATATGACACTATTATAATTTTTTTTACGATTTACTTCAAATACCAAAGATTTTCTTTTTTCAGCATGACTATAAAAATCTTCATTATATAAATTACATTTTATAGTACTAGAACTCACTGAAACTATTGATATCTGATTGAATTTTTCTGTAATTTTGTCTAAGAATTGTTGTCTATCCTTTTTAACAGTTTTTACAAGATATCTAACATTTCTCTTTATTAATTTAGGTGGTCTGCCAGATCTAGAAGCATTGGAAATTTGATGCTCAGTTTTATATTTTTTAATAATATTATGATTGGTTAACTTAGGATGATCAAGAATATTTATATTTTGCTCAATATAACTATTTTTTTAAAGGCCAATTATTTCATTTCGCTCAAATTCAGAAAGTTCTTAGGTTTTGGGCATTTTAAAAAAAATTATATTCAAATACAAGAAGTTTGTAGCTATTCAAAAAAAATATTGATTCATTTTTATGCATTGTATAACAAGTTATAATCATTAAAATTACACTAATTAGTATAATAAAATCACGTAATCTAATACTTTTGATCAGAGAGTATATATAATTTGTCAAAAAAAAGTTTGTCTATAAATATATATTTCAGAATTCTATTAACTAATTTAATACAATTTATTCAATTATTATATTTATAAATATTTTATAGCTAATACTAATAATTTTATTTATTTATATAGGTATTTAAAGCTTTGAAAATTTACTGAATCTGCATATTAACTTTTATTTGTTATTATATATAAAGAATTATGTGATCTTATTAAACATAAGCATTAGTACTAAGAAAATGGTTTATAGGATATCAAAGTATTATATCATGAACAAATTTAAAAAATGTAAACCTAAATCTACTAAAGTATTAAATTATATTATTCATAATATGACATTTATTAGATGGTGATATAGAATTACAGTTTTCTATATCAAACAATAGCTTTATGAATTTTTCAAACATTTGAAATGCTTGATGAGTGATTGATTTATATAATTAATATTAATGATAATGCAAGTGAAGATATAATATTAATTAATACAATAAATTTATTTATTTTTTTACTTATCAACACAATATTTTTTATTTTTTTAACAATGCATTATTTAATATTAACTAATATTTATTTAACGCAAACTAACTTTAATTATATTTATCTAAAGTTTTCTCTTCAGATTTAATATATTATTAAAGAAGCAAGTTCTTTAAAAAGATGTTGAACTATTCTATTATTATTGTTAAACATTCAAAACAGAATTGAAGTTAGCTTATGATAATTTAGAAAACAATTCTGCAATTCTTAATAGTACAATATTATTCTTTAGTAATACAAGTTTTCTATTGTAAAAAGAAAATAGTAATACTGTACTATTTTATGCTATTTAAATATCAGTGATGTTATATTGATCAAACTTGAAGAAAAAGAAGATTATAGTATTATAAAAGCAATATTTGTCATCAATAAATGATCTTTATTTTACTTTCATTACTGTTGTTTTTTTTTTAAGGCTGTTTAATATTAGTTACAAATATTATTTTTAAATAGAATTTAATATAACTTTACAATCAATTAAGAATATTTTGATAACACTTTACAATTTATTTGTGATTTCGAATAATACATTTTACAATTTTCTTTACAATTTATTAAATAAATCTTTACTATTTATTAAATAAAAATTAATAAAACTTTGCAATTTATTTACAATTTATATTAAAACTAAATTATAGTTCATCAAAATAATATTGTGACCAAATCTTACAATTATTTTAAACCTTCTATTCAAGATTTGATTATAAGGCTTTTTCAATTTAAAAAGTTTCTGCAAATTGAAGTTTTTGATAAATACAATATAAGATTATTGAAGTTTTTAATTTATAAAAAAAATAATTATTATATTCAAAAGCTTATTCTATAATAATTTTTTTTCTTTAAATATTTTGAATTAAAATTATCATTGTCAATACTAAAATAATACCAAATTGAAGATGATTTTGCAGGTCAATACTATCTAATAAAGGTAAATTTATGTATTAAATTGTGGAAAGATAAAAATATTATATACTAAAAAGTATTAAATTTAGCTAGAATAGATATTGACAATTTTCTATTGTGATTAATGAACTTAACTAAAATAAATGACTTTTATATAGTGTGGTGAACTAAAAAATCCAAATATTTTTATGCTAATTAGACATCTTCATAATATATTCACCTTGTTAACTATTATCAAATTAGATACATATTCTGTGAATAGTTTTCTAAATATCGAGCTAATGTATATTCCAATATAATATTTGATAAGTAAATAAATAGAATTTTCAAGTTGAATAATTGACACCATAATCTGACAGTACTGATAAACTAAAATATGTCCTGCAAATTTTAAAATTAGCTATAATTAAAATTTAGCCATCACTAATTGTAACTAATTAATTTTACATTATTTGTAAACAGGTTGTATCATTTTAGTATTACATAGTGCTCTTCATTAATTATTTTGTTTGTTTTTTATAATAATAATTTGTTAAAAAATTGTAAAAAAAAAACATACATATTGTTTTTTTTTGTAATTTGTTAAATAAAAATAAATGATAATTGTTAATTTCGTATCGCTAATAATTATAATTAAGTTTGAGCTAGGCTAGGTTTCAAAATTTGAACTTATGCAGATTTTTAACCTATATATTCTTTACAATTCCCAAAAAAGGCAATGCATAGGGTCAATAATAACAAATTATTAAAATAATACTTTATAAATATAAATGCAAAAATAAATGAACTTGAAGTATTAATTCAATAAAGTATTTTGAATATAAATTGATTAATTTATTTCTATAAATATAATTAAAGAGAATGAATTTTATTATTATTCTAATTCTGTTTCGCAAAGTCTAACAGTTGAGTCAATATTGTTAAAAAAAAACTTCTAAATTTTGATACTATATCTATTATAATTTTTAATAAAATATTTTCAATTCATTCTTAAAGATTTTACTGTAAATATAATATTAAAATTGAATTACAAATATGATATATAATGTGATTATGAAATGGTCATGATAATCTAATTTTTATTTTTCATAAAAATAAAATAATTATTAAAAAAGTTTGATTAAAGCAAAGTATTATATATGATCTTTTTTTTTATTTAATAAAAATAAAATCTGAATACTAAAAAAAAATATTTATTATAGAAAATTTAGAGATGTTTTAATAAGTGATCCTAAATGATTTTTGAATAATATTAGTAATTTCTAATTATAGACTAGTCATTAGATAACCTGATGAATAATTCATCAATTATAAGGTGTTTAAAGTATTTTTTATAATAAAATTTAATGATTACTTTTTCAGCAAATGCTATTTCTAAGAAGATGCATAATAGTGATTTGAATTAATTCAAAAAAGTAAAATCAATTTAAGAATATACTTAATCATTTTTCGAGTTTCAATTTGTTTCAAGATTTATTTATTGCGTAGCAATATTTTTGATCACAATTTGAATAAATGTTGTTAGCTGCAGTTCATACTGTATCTTAAATGATCTTTAACTACGCCAAATATTATACATATTAAACATATAATACATATATTATTTGATCGACTTTATAATATATGTATCAAATAATTTATCTTTTAATATAAATATTATATAGTCCAACTTTCATTACTTATATTATTTTTATTATATGTACTTATTGAAAGATGTAGTGTAGTATTAGTTAATAATTTTATATAAATAGACCTATAAGTTGACATTGAGTTGACAGAGTTTAATCAGATAATTTTCTGAATAAGTCATGAGACTAGACTTATAATTCTACAGTTAATAAATTTACTATTTTACACTTTCAACCTTCTTCTTGTCTTTATTATAGGATTGATTATGATAATCTACTACATAAGTGAATCGTGATAATAAATGATTTTGTTCATTAATCATTAATTTCTCTTAGGAAAGGTCTTTAAGATAATTGTGTTATTAAGTTTATTTAATTTTGTTAGCTTGGTTTAAGAAGATTCCAGGTCTAATAACATTAAGAATTACCAAAAAAAAATTATTTGCAAAGAAAATTATTATTTCATTTTCAAATTTTATTTTTGTGATAAAATAATTCAAGGGTAGCTTTATCAATCTTCATAGAATAAGTTATAAATTCTCCACTTTTTATAAAACTATGGTAGCAAATTTTTTGTCAGATTATATCAGAGAACTTCTTTTTGACAGAGATTATTATGATGTGATTATTCAGGCTGGTAAAGGATTAAATATGAAAGAATAGTTTGCAAATTTATTAATTTAGAAATTGCAAAAAAGAAAATAATAACGTTTCTCTAGAAATCTTAAATTAATCTTAAAGTTCTTATATACTGAAATTGTTAATTTACATGATTTAAATAAAACACAAAATTAAAACTTTTAGTCATGGCTATAATATTAAACTTTAAATGTTAAATGTTAAGTGATTCAAGTAATGAAGTTGTTGAAATCCTTCAAACCTTATTTGAATATAAAACCTTTGAAAACTTAAGGAATCATAGTTTAAAAATGATTGATGTAAATCAAAATTTTTTTGTCTTCAAAATTTTCATTATTAGAAAGGATCAAGTTACAAGTTTTTTAAGAAAGGATGAACTTGAAATGAAAAAATTCAAAATTTGGAATTACATTTTCAAATGAGATCTTCAAAAATGTCGACTTCATTAGATATTTCTTTAATTTCACATATTAAATAGTTTTAGATTTCTGCAAAAGTTTTTTGAAAGAAAATTTAATATACTTGAACCAATATTTTCTAAGCAATTATATAGGGAATTATTTTGATCATAATACAATACCGAATACCTTAATTTTACAAAAAATAATTTATCACGAAAAGGAATAAGTCATGACATTTCTCAACCTCAACTGATTCACCAACTTTTTTTAGCAGACTAAATGTAGATCAGCAATCAAGCAGTTAATCTGAACTAGTTGGTATAGATAATTGACTAAATAAATATATATATATATTATTAAGATAACTACTGGTAAAGATTAGAGTTTAATAATAAAGTTGGAAGTTTTGATTCGTATAAAATGATTACCTTTTACTTATACAGAAATAAAGCCTTTAATATTCTATAATAATTAGGATATTATTTTTTTTTTAATTGTTATCATTGTACTTTATTATAAATCTTGTAGACTGTATAATTTATTTTTTGGGCTAAAAAGTTTAATTTTTTTTCACATTATTATGTAATAGATTTAGAAGATTTATTAAAAATTATGATTTCATTATTTATGATTTTATTAATTGTATATTTATTTTAATTCAAATTCTTATAAGATATTTTCAAAACTTTGATTATTTTTATTATTTATTTGAAAAATTCTATTTAATCTCAGATTTACTAAATCTTTGAAAATATTAGGTAATCAGGAGGAAGTATTAAAACTTGAATTTAAAATATGATGTATTGTTTTCAAATGACGAAATTTATCTTTAATGAGAAAGTAGTCAATTCTATATATTATGTGAATCATTTCTATTATTATTTTCCTCAACTTATAAGATATCAACCATCTAAAGTGCAATCTTTGAATAGAAATCTATTTAATTCAAGTAAACATCTTGTAAAGATAACTCATTTTAAATGTTCATTATAACCTTTGAATTTCAAAAAAAGACTGGCAATGTTCAAATACAATTTTTAAACGATTGGAATAGTTTTTATGAAACCTTCCATTTTTGAATTAGTTATACATATGTCAATTATCAGATGTTGAAATAATCAGCAATTTCTGTTTTAAACAATTGAAAAATTTGTACCTCAGTGAGTAAAGTATCTTAAGACATGTGCAGCAGCATTGTATCAAAGCTCTTTATGATTTACACTCATCTTTGACAATCATCTCACAATGCTTTTTAGGTTTTTTTACTCTTTTCATTATCATATAAAATTCTACACAATACTCCTGCCAAGCATAATATCCCTCATTATAATCTTTCAAAGTTTTATTTAACCATATCGGATGATTCACGTTTTACATTAAGAATTTACTGATCTAACAAATTTGAGTTACATTCAGTCTTTCAAAACCTCTAAATTCAGTGTACATCACGCGTATGTAACAGATTCTTTTTATAAGTCATTTTATTTTTTTGCAACTGAGATGCATAGAAGTTTCTTGATAGTCAGTAATTAATTATTGTTGCTCCGAACTATCTTATAAATACCTCACGTCCATAGAAATATTATTATATTCTAACGTGGGAAGCCGAAACAATTTAATTAAAGAATAAGCATTAATTTTGATGCTTTATCTGGCTTGAATTTGTAAATTTCTTTGACTAATGTATATACAGATACTCCATTAATGATATTCATATATATAAATTTTGAAGACAACTTACTAATGAACTGACCAAGAACGTGTATATTCTTGTAAAATAATATGCCAAATATAATCATTATATAAATATTTACATTTTCAAATCATTAAAAGCGTTGTCCAAACTTGATCTTTTCCATTAATTTTGCACTGTTCATAAACTTCCAAAAGAAATGCATCACTTGTCCACTAAAATGCTATTAAATTCGATAACATATTCCTTTTCAAAAAATTCCTTACGACTGTTTATCACAAATTGAAAGTAATAAATAGATTTCAATGCAAAAAGCCCCTATTTAAAAGGGAAATAAAAATTAATTAGTTTGAACATTTCGACACTTTTTGTTTAACCGGATTTTTCACATCAATGTTTTAATTTCGTCCTCTAATACATTTTTATCTGAGCTTGGATCTGAAATTTGAATTATAATCTTGACTTGTTGATTCAACATCATCTTTAAAGATTAATCTATTTAACTATATCTTATGAGAACAATTGAAGTAATCGATTAAATTTTACCATTATTTTGCAATAATACACTATATACTACGAATTCTATAAAAATACATTATAAATTTTTTTTTTCGATTTTTCGATTTCGAACAATTGAAAGAAGGTAAAATTTACTGAGCTAAAATTTTGTTAATTGACTACACCTTTTCCTTAGTTTGAACTTTATTTGGAAAAATCTTATAGAAAATCAACTATAGACTTAGCATGAAATAAATGTAATACAATTGAAATGCAGTATTTCATATATAGTAACATAAATATGTATTCATTGCAAAATATAAGATTTTCTTTTAAAATTCGATTAACAAATTCATTAATTCAAAAAATGATCTACAAAGACTTGTCACATTTATATTAAAAGATATTTACAAGTATAAATCGTGATCTTTTGGGCGGAATTATATTAGACATAAACAGTATTCATTATTTAATTATTTACTACATATCAAAATACAGTATATAATTTGTTATTGAAATAAAAAAGAAATTTGTATTTATTAATATATGGCTTAGATACCGTTACAAAAGCCTTTTGGCTTAGTTTCTAAAGCCACTTGTTTTAGTTATATTTATTAAAGCTTCTTACTTAGTTACATTACCAATACTTCTTGGCTTAGTTACATTACCAAAGCCTCTTGCTTAGTTACAGCAAACAATACCATTATAACATCAATATCCTATTTGCGAACTGGCAGGAATTGATCTTCATAGTCTAACTAAAATTAACATGAACGATGTGTTGAACAAATTATCGTCTTTAGGGAGAATTATATTCATTATATATATGCAATAGCTTAAATTTTGTTCTAACCGATTTTATTTGAGATTTACAATGGTATGATTGGTTGCAAATATTTTATTACAGCATTTGAAAGGCTGTAAAGTTTGTAACGCTCTTTATGAGAATCTATAACAAGCAAATACAAGTTTCTTAAGGATAAGCTCAGTAAGCCTGATACTTAAAAAAACTATATAAAGTGATACTTGTAAAAAAAATCTTTCTTTCAAATAATTTTAATAAATAATGAAAATTATTGAGTTTTCAGATGTAAATCATATGATGCAGATAGTTTATTAAGATAATAATATTCAGATAAGCTTTAAAGAGTTTTGTAAAATTACTTTTGAAATTACTAATCAGATTTTAAAATATAGACGTTTTCAACAGAGAAGATAGAAATGTCTTATTTTATCAAAAATTTTAGTGTATTAACAGTAATTTACACTATTGTATCTATAGAATACTGCAATATTTCTGATAGTATTGCTACAGTTTTTAGTATAAGTATATGAAAAAAATTCTATAAATATATTTAATAATATAAGTTAGTATTTAACAGCTATTTTTTTTTAGAGATAATAGTAATAGTCTCATTAAAAAATGTTCTTTTTTGGCAATATATATTATAAAATATGAGAAATAATGTCAACATATAAAGTATTATTCTTTTGCTAATTCTGATATTATAAATGTTAGTATTGCAAAATAAACTTTGAGTTTAAAATTTGCAAGCAAATTAATAAAGATCATTACTAAAATAATAAATAAAGTAATACATATACATAAGTTTTTTTTTTAATATTTTTAACTTTTTAATATTATATTAATTAATTTTATTTTAATTATAGTATATTTCTTGCAAGTTGAGAACCACAATATAAATTTAAGTAAAATAGCATTATTTGTTTAGGAGAGCTTAAACTTATATAATTAAAAGAAAAAGATATTAGTAGTTTTTATTATTAAGCCTAAATATTATGTTGTTAGAATAATAAAGTTTATTTACTAATAGAAAGTTTAAGTTATAGATTATAAAAAAAATAAATACAAATTTATTTAAGTTAAAGGGTCAGGTCATCTTTATTAATAATTTATATTTAAGAAAATAAATATAGTTCTGGTAGAAAAAACTGACAATTAAACTATAGTAAATATCTCATGTGATTTTTATTTAATAAACCTTAAAATTTTAATATATTGTATTTTGTGATATATACTTTAAGACATAATAATAATTTAATAGTCTATTATGCAATAATAATTTTTTTATCACTAATTTTATGCATTTCAAAATAGATTTTGAAAAATAAATAATATAAAAAAATATATATTTTTTAATAATCTTCTATATATTTTTATATATTATACTGTATCTAGTAATTATATGAAAATAAAATATAGCTTATTAGAATCATCTCATTAAGATAAATTGAATGATAATAAATTTGTATCTTTAAGTATAAAGCTTATATAATTATGAGATTAAATACTAAATAAATTAGCAGTATTTATTGATATTTATTACATATGATATTTTATGATATTTTTTTACATCTAGTAATCACAGAATAATAAATTATAGCTCATTAAATTTATCTTATTAAGATAAATCTAATGATATTAAATTCATGTCTCTAGACGCAAAACTCATAAAATTATGAAGTTATAAAAAAAATTGTCAGTTTTTTTCATCATAATTATATTAGTAAAGATATGAGTTTTATATTATTAAGATAATACTTAATCAATTATATAATAGAAACTTATCCTTTTGTTAAGATAATAATACAAAATATTTATATAAAATACAATTATAAGAAAGAAATATTTAATAAAATAAAGAAAATAAATATAACTATAATAATAAATATAATAATAATAATTGTGATAGTAATAAAATCAGTGAAAATGATGATTACAGTTTTTATTGTAATTATTGATAACCTTAATAGATGCAGTTATTTAGTAACACAATTAATTATCACTAATATTATTAAATTATTGGATACACTAAATATAAACTATAAGAACTATGATACAAATATATGAAATTAATATTCAGAAGAATGATATCGAATTATTATATAAATAAGAAGCTATAGTAAGTTTATAATATACTTTTATTTTTATTTTATATAAATTAAAATTTATTTTTATTTTATTTAAAAATGTTAACTAATATATTACGGTTATCGCAAGAAATTCTAAAAGTAAATATTATAGTGAGTTATTTAAACTAGCTGATTAAATTTAAATTTAATTATATAAATCTTTATTTATCTAATATTTTTTATATTTTAGCTTATGTTCATCATCATGATAGTGATATTGTATTGTAAATATAAAATTATATAGATTTATTTTATGTAATCTTGAAAAATGTCTATTTATTACTTTGTTTGTATTGAAAAACAATCATGTTCTATTAGCTCCTAAAAGAACTCAAATGGGATTAAAGACAATTTATATTTAATGATTAAAGAAGCAATTGAAAATAATAATGATGTAATATTTGGATTAATAGTTTAAGGTATAATATATTAATTCTAAGTATTATATTAATTTTTATATTTATTTTTAGAAATTATGTTAAAGGCTTATTTTAATAGAGAGACTTTTCAAGAGATTTACACATTATTAATAATATTGATAAATTATGATATTTAGTTAGAAAAACTAATAAGAATTTTTATCCTTTTGATCAAAATCTTTTAAGAGTTTTCTAAAGTATATTAAATAAACAATTTGATCATTATAATTATATTCATAAAATTAAAAAGTTAATTTATTTTATTTTATTTATTAGTATTAACTATTTTAATAATTGTTTTAATAATAATTAATTTATCCTTTAGATTTTTTTGAAATGGCCTTATTCTTGTTGTGTATATGCTTAAAAATTAAGCAAATCTATTACAACTTCTTGAATGTTTGCAGATTGCTTTGTTATTTATATGCATTAAAGTTAATATTAATAAATTTGAGATTAACTCACATGATAAATACCATAAATTAAGTAAGTATTAAATTTTGAAAATAATCAAAATCTATTCATTAATTTATTTCTCTATATTTAGTTTTATCATACTGTTACATATATATAAATATAAATTCTGCAGAAAAATATCATCATCTTTTTGTATTTTATTTGATGTTATTAGTGATAATCCATTTGCGCAACTAAATGACTGCACCAATTAACATCACCAATGATCACTAGAAAAATCGTGATCATTGATTTCACTGCTATCACAGCTATCATTGTGATATTCATTTTCATTATTTTAACGTTTATCATTATTTTATTTATTA
>CAJVPP010001414.1:0-20132 GCA_910592005.1 Funneliformis mosseae | reverse complement strand
CATAGTTTACAACTTAAACTCCCTGTTAGCAAATAAGCTTTGTTATCCTAACGACGTAGTGTTTAGGCTTAACACCGGTCTCTGAGACGCAGCACGATTTACAACTACACCGGTTTTTTATTGGAAAAATTTGCATCTCGTTTTAAATCCGAAACCTCGGTAAATTGTTGAATTTTCACATCTTCACTTAATAAAATAGTTGCAATGCTACTTTAAAACCAATTCCTGAAGATGCTTTAAGGTCAGTCCATGACGAAATTTATGCGTTAAATTGTTATACATAAAAAAAGAGCTTCATTTTAAAATATTTAAAGCAATACCATCAACTTAATAAAGTTTATTTCCTTCATGACTAGAGATTGGAATCGAATCAAATTAATCAAAAATCGAAATATCGAACCAATTTTATTGTCGCAGTATGTGTGGAATAGTCATAACACAGAAATGCTTTATTATTATATAAAATTTATGTAATTTGTCATTATAACAATTTGTATGTACAATGATGAGTGTTGGTATTTTATAGATGGCAAACAATCGGGACTAACGAAAACAAGTATGGTATGATGACAAATGTATGGTAGTTTTGACGGTTTTTCCTATACATGTATGTTTATAAAACACCTTTTTGTTATATATATGAATAAAATACCGTAAACCATACATTCTTAAGAATACACCACACATTTGTCACCATACATACATACATCGGTCACCATACCATACTTGTTTTCTATGATTCAAACAAAATAATATAAAATCATGATTTTGCTTTTGAAAATCAAATATTTGAGAGGACGTCAGTAAAAAAAGGGGGAAATCTGAAATTTTTATCAGTTTTTGGTTCCTAAGTTAATTTGTGCACATAACTATGATCGGTCAAGTGACCGATAAAAAAATTTGACAAAAATTTAGATTTCCCCCTTTTCTATTGACTGTCGCCCATTTACCAAATGCAGTAAAAAAAATAATCCAACAAATATGCTTATGCGGTAATATTTTGAATAATATCGTTTAATAAAATAATAGTTTATTAATTTATTTAGTTTGATTTATTTAATCTATTAACTTTAACGTTTTTAAGAATTTTGTTGTTTATATGTTTAATTCTCGTATACATTTTAAATGAAATCTCGTTATAATCATTATATATTCTCGAAAGTTAGAAAATCATTAAAATCTTTGCTTACATTTCCATTAGCAATATCAAACAAAATTTATAATTCATTTGTTAACAATCTAATAAATTAAAAAAAAAAAAAAAATTATACATAGTTTAACAAGGAGAAATTTTTAATTCTATTTAAAATGGTGTAATATATTAACATTTTACATAAAATTATTAACTGAAATTTCAGTTAACGTTAATGTGCTGCGCTGTTTGTACATCTCGCAATAAAGATTTGATCTTCCTTTTTTTTAACGTTAAAATTGCGGTGTGAAATAATTAGGTACGATGAAACTATAATAGTCGAAACTTTTAATAAATCGAAACTATAATATATAACAGATACCGTTAAAAGCTGAATCAAAACATGACCTTTTCCTTTTGATGCCCTCAATTATTCGATACATTTATATATAAATATATTTTTTATTAAAATTACTCTTATAATCAGTTTCTGTTTCATAATTAATACATAAATTATTAAGAATGCATTGAATGTAATGTAATTCTTAAAAGGATAGATATAGTATTTAACATTATTTTTATTATGTATTCAATTCGGCGCCCGCGATAACATCGGCAAATAATATAGCCGTCAAACACAGAGGGATGAGAATTAATGCTTATACTGTACCGAAATTTTTTATTCATAAGATAATATTCTTTTTATACACGCTCAGAAAAATACAATTGATTGACAGTTGAGGTGCAATACAAATTTGTTCGTATAACTCATGCAAGTCATTTTATTCATGAAACTAATTTTAACTGTGTAATTATTGATAAAACAAATGTGGTGCCACAAAATGTATCACAATTTTGCCGTTTCTTGCATGAATGTTTGTGCATCCTTATCAAATATGTAAAAACAATGATTTGATGATCGTGATAAAGAGGGTTAGATCATCATTAGAATTGACTTTTCCTTTTTATTTCTACTTTACCTTTTTTTAATATTTACCTTTAGTGAATTATGCGTTTCATATTTATAATTTTCGTACTTTGTTCTATAATCTTACGAGTCTTTTCATTTACTCCTAAAGGACGTATGTCACATTCCTCTGTCATTATTGGGGATAAGCTTTATTTTCTTGGCGGATTAGGTAGTACTAATTTAGAAACTTCTCAGATTGCAAAAGAATTTTTTTATCTTGATTTATCTCAACCATTTGATAAATCAAATACACCATGGGTTCAACTTACTAGCATCCCATTTGGAAGCGCATGGGCAACTGTTGCACTAAATGGTATAAATAATGATTCAAATATTTATTTATTTGGAGGCTTTATGGTAGATGATGAACTTAATGATTCATTTACTTCAATTATACATCGTTTTAATGTAAATTCTTCAACATGGAGTGTACCTCCTGTTGGCGGACTTTCGCCTGAAAGACGAAGAGAGATGAAGGCAGTTAGTAATAACGGAAAGCTATATATTTTTGGTGGAAGTACAAATAAATTATTGGGTTCCTCGACAATTAAATTTTTTAATGATATGATCATTTTTGATACTGTCGGTCTGTCTTGGACAATTTTTTCTCCAGTTGACGCACCTAGACAACGAGCTTCATATACCGCAACATTATTACCGAATGGTTTTATTGTATATATTGGAGGTTATGAAATTAAGGAAAACGGAGACCCCATTGATGTAGATATTAAACAAATTAATCTTTATGATACAAATTCTTTAACCTGGTCATTAAAAGTACGTATGATATGAATGTTGATTTAAACGATAAAAAAAATTCTTCGTTATTTTTAATTTTAAATGTTAATGATTAAATAGATGGCAAATCTTTCAAGTCCGATTGAAAATCGTTCTACTCATACAGCGGTATTAGGTATGTATAATTTAACCTTTACTATTTAAGATATTATATATTATTAATTTATTTCTTATTGTTTATTTAATTAAAAAAAAAAGCTCCAGACGGTAAAATTATTATTTATGGAGGTACTAATTTATTTAGCGATTTCCGAGTTGTTCCAGATATTGCTATTTTAGATACAAGAAAAGAACCATTCGAATGGAGTGAGCCACAGGTAACTTCTAATATCGGTACGATTCCATCACTTGTAGCTCATACAGCTAATGTCGTTGGAAATTACATGATTGTAGCTTTTGGTGAGTAAAATTTTTACATTACTTTATAGAATATGCTTCAAGCTTTAATTATATATTTTTATGACAGGAAATATTACACAACCAAATTCTGAACCATCGGCGCAAAAAAATTCTGAAATCTATTTAATGGATATAAGAAATTTTACATGGGTAAATACATTTGATGTTCAAAAGACGACTGACAAGATTCCAATTAAACCGAAGAACAAAAATACAGAAAATACTATAAAAATTGTAATTGCGACAATTTGTGCAATTATAGGTACTGGTATCATTTCTATCTGTGGAATTTTTATTTATAGATGGCAACGAACTAGGAGGGAACTCCAGGATGATCGACATCTTAGTATTCCTGGCACAATTGTTTCTGAAAGCAATAATAGTCATTATAAATTACCAGTTGCAGCCGAATATAAAATATAAATCTTAAATTAATATGAAGTTAAAGAAGCACCTTTGGTATTATTGAATTATTACTTAAAAAGAGCAATGAGTTAGAATCGATTTTATTTAACGAATCATGAGTAGTTCTTATTAATCAAATTTGAATGAAGCTTTAAACCTTAAAGGTTTGTTATCTGAGATAATATTCCTTTCATAACAAATAAAGGAAAGTAATTCAGACGAATAATTTATATATATATCAATATACGGGGCTAAAGCTATTAAATTCACCTTACGGGATAAGAAATTAATTTTGAGTAAATAATGATTAAAAAAATGCTATGCCACAGTAAACATTTCCAATCAATAATAAATTGTTCTATTTTTAAATATTAAGTCAAATTAATTAATAAGACGATACTAAAATTTATTATTTAAATTATTTTACAAGACTAATTTTGTAACACTTGAATTCAATTTCGTAACACTTGAGATTTTGCTATTAAATCACTTTATGGGATATTACTAATTTATCAATTTTTTAAAGAAATTAAAAAAAAATTATTGTATTTTTAAAAAAAATATTTGCTAAAGTATTAAATACCCCAAACTCCCCCTTCAATTGTGCATTCAAACTATTAATAATAGTAAAGTTAAAATTTTTGAATTTTATAAGGGTCTGAAACTTTTTTAACTTTTTTAAATTAATATCAATCATTTCCTAATCCTAATTTTAGATTTTTTGACTGGTGTTACACAAAAATAGAGATTGTGATAGCCTAATTGCTTGCTTTATTAATAAAATAATCACTATAAAAATTTAACCAAATAAAGTTCATATACACTTTCCTGAAGAAAATATCCGAACACTCAAAAAAAAATTTATTTTTATTAAAATATTTTCATATTTAATAACTTGTGGGCTACCTATTCCTACTAATACATACATATACTCTTCTATTCTATTCAGCATACTTTTTATTAATTTTTTATAAAATGTATTAGGAATTTTCGCCCATTCTTCTTGTAAAGCAATTTTCAATTCTAATGCATTTTTAGGACGATATGACCATTTTCTAACTTGTCTATCAAGCTCGTCCTATAAGTGTTCAATTGGGTTCAAATCTGAAGATTGGGATGGCCAATTGGACAATATTTTAAGTCTTTTTTTTATGAACCCATGCTTTTATGTCCTTAGCTATATGGATGGGAGTATTGTCATCTTGGAAAAAAATAATTTTTGCCACGAAAATTTGATTTTATCTAAGGTAATAAATTTTTTTCTAATATTTCAATATATCCAAATCTATTTAATATTCTTTCAACTTTAACTAATTGCCCTAAACCTTTATTTAAAAAGCAACCCCATATCATTACTCCATCACCTCCATGTTTTACTGTAGGTGACAAATTCTTAATATTAAAATGTTCGTCAGAAGCATGTCAAATATGACAAGGGCCATCACTTTTAAAGATTTTAAAATGAGACTCATCATTCCAAATTATTTTTTCCTATTTAGAAATACTCCAATGTCTTCTTTTCAAGCACTAATTTAATTAGTTAATACATTATACCTCAGTTATAAAAGGTTTTTTTGCTTAATATAAGAAGAAAGTCCAATTTGATATAATTCTTTAACTAACGTTCTAGTTGATACTTAAACATTAGTAATTTCTTCAAATTTTTTTGAAGTTATCTAACATTATTACGATTGTTTTCTTTAGTTATTCCTTTTAAAATATATTTATTTTCATTGTTTATTTTTCGTGATTATCCTAGATGAGATGTACTTTTTGTAGTTTCTTTATTATTGTAACGAAAAATAGTATCAACAACTGTTGATTTAGGAATATTTGTAATACTACTAATATTTCTTTAACTATGACCACCTTTATAAAGATTAATAATTTGACTATATTTAGATTCAGTTAATTCTTTGCTTTTTGTCATGTAAAAAAATTTTTAATTTAATTATAATAAGAACAGTAAAAATGATCGGCAAAGCAATATTGTTAAAGAATCAAATTCATTTTTTTTATGAACGCGTTATATAAATTAATACAAAACAATAATAAAATATAGTCAATAGATTTACAGGAATATGCAATTTATAATTATATAAAAATTTATTTAAAAATATAATATAATTAAGTTACAATTCGCAAAAAGTCATGCCTGATACTTTCTTTATAAAAGTATATCATATAATATGATGAATCAAAATCTAAATTTTAGTTAATAGGATCCTATAAGATGATTTTAATAGCTTACTTCCCATATATATAGAAAAGACATTACTTTTTTAAATAAAAAGTATTAAATAAAAAAATTAAATTATTCTTCATTTATAATTATAATATATTTATATTACAATATCAGATAAACGACTTATTTGATATGCTTAAAAATGTGATTTAACAATAATTATCTGAAGTTAAAATTATTTTATTTATATTCAAAAGGTAGTAAAATTCCTTAAAATTTATCAAAAATTTTAAAATGACAAAATTTTATTTGCTATCTGATAACCAAAAGAAATTAAAATTTAATCACTATAATTATAAAATTAGTAATATACAAAAATATTAAAAAAGTAATCTAAATCATAAAAATTATAGTCTTATTTAGCTGAATGATATATTTATATATTTTTAAAAAGATAAAATAAAAAATATAAAAAAAAAAGATTTGATAAAAATTGAATTTTTAGAATAATTAATTTTTATTTATTTGCAAATAAATATCCTATTATTTTCAAACAGATATATTATTAAAAAAACTTCTCTTTTTATTAATTGAATTTTATAGTTTTGCTTGTTATTTTATCATGATGTTTTTCATAAATTTAATAATTAAAAAATGATTTAAACTTTAATATTATATAAATATTTATTTACTTTAATAAAATAAGTTTTAAGTTATAAAATTGATGTTATATATTTAATAATAATAATTTATAGTCTTAATAAATATTTTTCTTCCTTCTAAAATTTTATTTTTTAAAATTGTTTTTAAGTTAATCATTACATTGATGTGATTTTTTAAAATAACTGATTAAAATATTACAATATTTTATAATTTTTACTATAAAATATTATTGTAAAATATTATGTAAAATAAGATTCATATTATTTACAATATATTAAATATTAAAGATTTTAGAAAATTATGTTAAAATTAATTATTATGCTAATAAAATATTATAAAATATTAAGCTTATTATTAATTACTACTGTATAAAATTTATTAATACTAATCTTATTAAAATTTTAAGAATCACTTTTGCAATTAAATCTTTAGTATATAATACTTCTAATAAATCTTTAATTTAAAATAAATATGCTTTTTTAGTTAGTGTAAAAACTACAAAATTCTATAAAATTCATTCTATAAATAATGTTCACCCATTTAGTACTATAATTCAAATTATTAAAATATTGGTTTTTTGTTTATTATAATTATTATAATAACTACATTTTATAATTAGATTTTTTAATTTAATGTTTCTATATTATTATTTTCTTTATTTATTAAAATAATTACAAATATCTACCCATATATAAAATATTATATACTTTCTTACTAATTGAGTTATTAATTTAAACTATCAAAATTAAAAAAATTAAAAAAATAAATAATATTATAAAAATAAAAAAAAAAAATATTTGTAAAATTTAAAAAATAAAATAAAAACAAATAAAATAAAATTTAAAATAAAAATAAAAATTAAAATCATACTGAATTTAAAATATTAAAATAAAAATAATTATAAATTAAAATATAAACAAAGTGAAATTTAAAAAATATATATAAATAAAAAATTAAAAAAATAACAAAAAATAACAAAAAAATATAAAAAATGAAATTAAAAAAAATCATATTAAATTTTTAAAAATATTAAAATAAATAACAAAAAAATATAAATGAAAAAATAAAAATTTAAATAAAGAAAAAATGTATTAGTAATATTTTATTATATGTTGTAAAGTCAAGAATTCATAGAATTGATATCATATGACATTCCAATAAATAATTAAAAGATGTTTGATTAATAAAATATTAATGAATAAATATTTAACTAACAACTAAAATATGGAATACAGATAAACTATTAGCTGATAGATAAATTACTTACTGAAAAAAAGGATAAACTATTTACTGAAAGAAAAAGAATAAATCAATTACTGAATGTTAAACAACTTCCAAATAAAAAAAATAAATGAAATCTTAAAAAGAAAATATAATATTATGAATGATATTATAAAAATAACAGAAATTACAAAAAAGAAAGAAAATTACAGAAATACTAGATGGAAAAGTAAGAAATTGCAAAAAACATAGAAATAATTAAAAAATCTTAGGATTTGTAAAATAGGAAATCAAGAATTACAGAAGTGATCTACATTAATTTTATATAAATAGAATAGAATTTCTTTATGTAAATACAGTATAAAAAAAATCTCTTTCTCATTTTTTTATTTTCACTATAGACAAAAATAACAAAAATAGTGCAAAAAGAAAACAAAAAAATAAGGATCAATAAATGAAAAAATTTATTAAAAAGAACTTCTTATATGAACAACCTGATGGTTCTTCCTCAATAAATAACAATAGCGTTACCATCAGTTTTCAAGAATTTTCTGACACTGCCTCTCCTTCTACTTTTCTTACGAACAATTATAATGAGAATATAGATTTTGAAGAATCTATACATAATTTAGCTAAATAAACTAATATACAAAATAAAATAGAATGTATACAAAATGACTTAACTTTAAAAACACAGTTTTCTTCTCCTTCACTTACATCACAATCATTTTCCTTTAATATTAAAATGAATAAAGATCTAGTTCTTCCCTCAAATCTCAAAGGATAAATAATATTTTAACAAATACTGCTTCTGTTTCTTCCTTCTTCTCAGTTTTGTCTTCTTTTTCATTTATATCTTTTTTTGAATAATGATCAAAAAGAAAATTATGGTAAACAAAATCCTGTTTCACCTAAAGCTCTGAACGGTTTAGATTAATCTAAAAATTATCAGTTCAGATTAACTTCCGTTTCGATTTCAGATTACAAAAAATTCAATCTGAAAATTTTCAGTTCAGTTTGGATTTTTTTCAGATTATAAATCTAATCTGAATTGAAAAAATCTGAACTGAACCAAAAATTTCAGATTAATCTGAAATTTCGGATTATTTGAAATGATAAAATTATCATTCCAAATGAATGATAAAAGAATCATTCAATTAGAAAGATAAAATTATTATTTCAATTGAACGATAAGAAAATCGTTCGATTGGAATGATCAAATTATCATTTCAAATAAACGATAAAAAAATCGTTCGATTAGAATGATGAAATTATCATTCCAAATGAACGATAAAAGAATCGTTCAATTGGAATGATGAAATTATCGCTCCAATCAAATGATAAGAAAATCATTTGATTAGAATGATCAAATTATCATTCTAAGCGAATAATAATAGAATCGTTCAATTGGAATGATCAAAATATCGTTCTAAATGAACAATAAAAGAATTGTTCAATTGGAATGATAAAATTATCATTCCAATCAAACGATAAAAGAATCGTTCAATTGGAACAATGAAATTATCATTCTAATTAAATGATAAGAAAATCGTTTAATTGGAATGATCAAATTATTATTTTAAGCGAACAATAATAGAATCGTTCAATTGGAATGATCAAAATATCGTTCCAAATGAACGATAAAAGAATCATTCAATTGGAATGATAAAATTATCATTCCAATCAAACGATAAAAGAATCGTTCGATTGGAATAATGAAATTATCATTCCAATCAAATAATAAGAAATCGTTCAATTGGAACAATCAAATAATCATTTTAAATGAACGATAAAAGAATCGTTCGATTGAAATGATCAAAATATTGTTCCAAATGAATGATAAAAGAATCATTTGATTGGAATGATGAAATTATTATTCCAATCGAACGATAAGAAAATCGTTCGATTAGAACAATCAAATTATCATTCCAATTAAACGATAAAAGAATCGTTCGATTGAAATGATGAAATTATCATTCCAATCAAACGATAAGAAAATTGTTCAATTAGAACAATCAAATTATCATTCCAAATGAACGATAAAGAATCGTTCAATTAAAATGATCAAAATATCGTACCAAATGAACGATAAAAGAATCGTTCAATTGGAATGATGAAATTATCATTCCAATCAAACAATAAGAAAATTGTTCAATTGGAACAATCAAATTATCATTTCAAATGAACGATAAAAAAATCATTCGATTGAAATGATCAAAATATCGTTCTAAATGAATGATAAAAGAATTGTTTGATTAAAACGATGAAATTGATGAAATTATCATTCCAATTGAATGATAAGAAAATCATTCAATTAGAATGATCAAAATATTATTCCAAATGAACGATAAAGGATCATTCAATTAAAATGATCAAAATATCATTCCAAATGAACGATAAAAGAATCTTTCAATTGGAATGATGAAATTATCATTTCAATAAAACAATAAGAAAATCATTCAATTAGAATAATCAAATTATCGTTTTAAACGAACGATAAAAAAATCATTCGATTAAAACGATCAAAATATCATTCTATATGAACGATAAAAGAATCGTTCGATTGAAATGACCAAAATATCATTGTAAATGAATGATAATAGAATCGTTCAATTGGAATGATGAAATTATCATTCTAAACAAACGATAAAAGAATCGTTCAATTGAAACAATCAAAATATCATTCCAAATGAATGATAATAGAATCGTTCAATTGGAATGATAAAATTATCGTTCCAAATGAACAATAAAAGAATCGTTCAATTGGAACAATTAAAATATCATTCCAAACGAATGACAATAGAATTATTTGATTAGAACGATGAAATTATCATTCCAAATGTACGATAAGAAAATCGTTTGATTGGAACAATTAAAATATCATTCCAAATGAATGATAATAGAATCATTCGATTAGAACGATAAAATTATCATTCTAAACAAACGATAAGAAAATCATTCAATTGGAACAATCAAATTATCATTCATTTAGAATGATAAAAAATCGTTCATTTAGAATGATTGAAGTTATCGTTCCAAATGATCTGAAATTTTGGATTAATCCAAAATTTTTGGTTTAGTTCAGATTTTTACCAGTTTACGATTCAGTTCAGTTTCAGATTGGCCTATAATTCAGATCGAACTGAACCATTCAGAACATTAGTTTCACCTCACCCATATCACAGATTATTAGCCTTTTAGATTTTGCTCAATTTAGTAATTCACAACAATAAAGCTTCTTGTCAATCAATACTAAATCAGAAAATTTATAACAATACAGTCTCTGTCAGATGATACTAAATTGAAAAATTCACAATAATACAGCCTTATATCACATATACTCAAATTAGTTATTCCATTACAAATAATACAAAGGGCTTATCATTTTATTAATGTTTCATCAAGAACTTCAGAATATATAATCAGAACAATAGTATTAAGATATAGTGATATCTAATGAATAATAATTAAACAAAAACCTTTTTATTACAATACATTTATTTACTTATCTGGTAAATAAAAACAGCTCTCAGAACTAGACTCCATGTGGGATTTTTACTTTCTTGATAATTACATACCCAAATAATACCTTGTATTATTCCTAATGAAGAACTGATCAAATGTTACTTTTTCATTACAAAAATTTTAAACCTTCTAATTGGCATAACTGATCAAGATATTGAATCTATACTCTAGTCTTTTAAGGTAAAATATTGGCATATCCCTATTAGTATATTTAAGAAATCAAAAGTAAATCACGCATTTGTATGCTTTAGATCACATGATGACCTTAATTATTTTATGAAACAGAATATTATTCCCAACAATCAAAAACTATTCATTCTTTACTTAATCAAAAATTTTGCTCAATTTGTTCAAGTTCACATCACTTTAGAAGATCCTGTACTCAAATTAAAGAATAGCCTAACTTAGGATATCATAGAGTTAAAACTAACAATTTGGTTAATAATGAAAATTCTCTTTTAGATTCTGATGACGATTTAGAATTTGAACTTTTACTACCAATTAAAATATCTGTTTCAGATCCTCCTCTTATCATAAAAGATAGAACTCTCATTTTTTGTACACTATATAAAATGTGGCATCTTATATAAGAAATTTTTAAATATTTTAAAATATACGTTGATAAAGATTTTTCTTATATCGCTGAAACAATAGATACTGTTTTTCCTTCAAATTCAGATGGCAAATATGATTTAACTGAACACAATTTATTTAATCAATTAAATCATCTTCCTCAAGATTTTTCTAGTCTTTTACAATCATGTTCACTGGTTAGTCAGAAGAATTCATTACCAATACCATTACAGTTATCCTGTAATCACTACTTTCGCAAAAATGATAAGATCTTTGATCTTTTCATATTCTCTATTCTAGTTAAATAGTTAATTAAATAACCATCACTTTCTCTTTTATAGAACCATTTTAGGCATAAATAATTTCTTTTAAATATAGCATAAAATTTGTTTTTATCTGTTATTTTGTTTTATTTTATTTGTTAATTCTGAAAAATGATATTCTTTACTTAGGTTAAGATTGATTTTAGGGGGTGCTTTATAGGTCTTATCTAATTAGTCATAGATTAGTTAGTCTGAGATTTTATAATTACTTTGAAATGTAATCTTATATGATCTACTTTATACTTTATATTTTATTTTGTATAATTTACTATCCTTCAATAAAAATTTTTGTGAATCTACCGCACCTTAAAAAAAATTCATATAAATGCAGTATCAAAAAGTGATAGTCTTATTTTAGGTTAAGTTTAATTTTAAAGAGTATAGGGTCAGTCATTTTTTTATTAATTCTAAATTAATTTTGATGAGATTTTTGTGATTTTTTTATTTTTTATTTTTATTTTATTTTATCATAATTAAGATATTGTAAAACTATCACATTTTAAAAAAAATCTATGTAAAATGCAAATCATAATCCCTAATACCTTAATAATGAATTAATAAAAGCAATTATGCATAATTTAATATTTGGAAAAGAATAATAGGTTCATCCTAATTCTTAGTAAATTTATTAAATTATAAATAATAAGATTTAGAAAATTATAAAATAAATAGAAAACGTCTTTTAATAATAAACTTATACTATAATTGTAGTATTGAAAATCTCTTTAATATGTTAAAGTTAATGTTAGAAACTAATTTGTTGTAACATGAAAATAGAAACTTATTGATAAATTAAAAATAAAGAAACTTAAGCGAATTAAGAAAATAAAAGAAAATTAATAAATTATAAATTTTACAGATTATAAAAAAATAATCGAACAGAAAACTTGAGAATAATAAAATTTAATAAAAGAATATAATAATAAATTGAGAATGTTAAGAATACTAAGAAAAGAAATATAAAGAATAAATGAAATTAAGAATAATATTAAGAAAGATAAAACTATACTGATGATACTGAATTATAGAAATAAAGAAGAAAAGATTACTGAAGATTTAGATTTTACTAATAATAATAAAATAATCGAATAGAGGATCTAATAATAAAGAATTAACAGAAAATAAAGAATTATTAAGATTAAAAGAGAATATATTTAATACTGTCTTTAAAGATTTAAAAGATATAATGATAACATGATGAAACTTTGAAAGTTAATTAAATAATAAAGAATTTATAAAGAGGATAATACTGAAATAATAGAAATAGAATTATAAAAAATAAAGGATTATTAAAATTGAATAATCTGACAAATTAGAATAACTTAAAATAAATGAAGATAAGATTCTTGAACAAATAAAAATTAACTTGCAAAACAAATCCTTTTGAATATAAGTAGTAGAAATAGTTCAGAAAGATACAGTTCTTGTTAAAACTATCAAACTCATAAAATGTCACACATTTGTAAATTACAGATTCTGACACTTATAATGTCTTATTTGTAACACCTTTTTTTAATTTTCTTAATAATATATTATTCTATTAAATATTTTATAAATAAGATTTTTAAATATAAAATTTAATTTAGAAAACTTTTACTTAATATTTTAAAGATAGTTTCATAGACAAAATTTTCAATTACAAACAGTTTTTTAAAATTTTTTAAAAAAATTCTTATTTTTATTACACAATTAATCTTTGTTAAATTATTAATATTTTAGCTGATCTTAAATTTTGATTGAATAAAATTTTGGGTATTATAAATAAAACATGTAATAGAATATTACAATTAGATTTATTTATAAAAAAAATAACAGAAAGAATTATAACATTAAAAAATAAAAAAAAATATATATAAATAATAAAAAAAAAGATTATCAAATTTAAAAAATAAAAATTATCTTAAATTTAAAAAATTAAAAAATATATATATATAAATAATTGCAAAAAAAATAAAAAAATATTTAAAATTAAAATCATAATATAAAATTTTTTTAAAAAAATAAATTAAAATAATTAAAATAAAAATTTATAACTAAAGAGAAAAAAAATTTAATTAAAATTAAAATTAAAAAATAAAATAAAATAATAAAATAATAAAAAAATTTAATAATTATATATATATTTATATATATATATAGCATTTAATTATATATAATATTTAGAAAATTACTTCGTATCACTGGCAGTAATTATCACTAGCATCACATGATTACATTTTATTTATTTGTTTATTTGTATTTGCATTGCATTATGTGATATATCTTATTTTGACCAATTTACGTCATATCACATGATGTAATTATTTTAACTATCTTTACGTCACATTACGTGATATAATATTTCTTGATTTCTTGATTGACATAATGTTTTGTATTGTGATTCTTCACTATTACTGATTTAATCATTTATACGCCAAAACAAGTCAAACATTCAATTTTTTACTCATGATTGCTTTTTTTCTTCTATCTATCATAATTATTTCCTTTTGTTAAAGAAATTAATATTAGACTATATTGCAGTTTAAATCAATTTGAAGGATTTATTGAACGAATACTTTCCTTGTTTCTCAAATTTTCCTTATTTCTCAAAATATTTCTAACTTTATTTCAATATTAAAAATCTTCTCAATATCAAATCATTGTAATTAACTATTATTTTAACCTATAAATAAAAAAAATGCAAGTCAGAGTACTTTTATATATAACAAGTAAAATTAATAGGTTATCTAATAATGAAGAAAATAATACAAATGAGATTGATAGTATTAATACAACATAAATGATCTTAAATGTCAATGATACTTATGAAGATTAGAATGAAGTCGATATTGCTGTTAATATATACGTGAAGCAAAAAGGATTTGTTATTATAAAATATTGTAAGGATTTTGATGCTATAGATAAAACTATTATTCGCCATCATGTATATAGCTATTGGAAAGTTAGAACTAATAATCTAAGAAAGGTAGAAGATATTAATTTACATCGTGATAGTGTTTTGACTAAAACAAACTATCCATAACAAGTAGACTTTATTTTAGTAAAAATACTAATATTATATGTCTTACCAAATGTGATAATAACTATAATCATCGATATGATCCAGTAATAATAGATTTCGCTCCTAAAAATTCACATCTTTCTAAAATAATTTTGGATAAGATTGAACATTATACCACTAATGGTCATTTGGGTGCTAGACAACAATATGACTTGATTATCAGAGAGTTTTCTGAATACTTTATTAAAATAAGAATCAATATAATGCTATTCAAAAGTTTTGGGATATTCAGGTTTATGATGAATCTAATGCAACTATGATATTCTCATATCTTATGAAGCTATATGATCAAGATTCTGATTATATTATTATACTGCATTTAGAAAGATTATCCAATGAACTTACCAGACTTTTCTGGATGATCAGTCAACAGCATAATGAACTTTAGCCTAAATTTTGTGATGTTATCATACATGATAACACAGCAAAGACAAATCATTATGAAATAGTGATTAGCTTATTTGTTGGTATTAATAATAATTATAAGATAAGAGTCCTCACTCAAGCCTTAATAAAGTATAAAATACAGGCAGTTTATAGTAGGATTTTACGATATACACTACAAGCAACTGATAACCTTCCACCAATCATATTATTTACTGATAGTGATCTAGAAATAATAGCAGCTATTCAAGTTGTTTATTCAGAAACTCGCCATTTATTATACATATACCATATTGTCAAGAATGTGAAAAAGAAAGCTAAATTCAAATTTTATGATGAAATGGTCAAGAATTTTATTGAGAATTTTTACCATATGCGAAATAGTTATAATCAACGTCAGTTTGAAGCAAGATACAATAAAATACTTACAAATTATGAGCAATGTCAGTCTTACCTTGAAAAAAAACTTTACTCTTATCGTGAATCATGAGCGAGATATTCTATTATGAAGATTTTTACAGCAGGAGTAGAATCAACTCAACGTGTTGAATCTCTAAATAGAGTTCTTAAAAAACATATAGATCGAGGAACTCTATTAAGAAAATTAGTAGAAATAATAGAAAATGAGTTAAATAAAGAAGCGTAATATAGTCAAATCAGAGATTATTATGGATTAAACCCATTAACTGGTCTTTCATCAACTTATAATACTATTTTCAAAGACTTTGATTCTGTTTTAAAAGATTTTTTAACACCTATCTCATTATCACTTTAGAGAGGCCAATGAACAAGCATTATTATATCAAGGAACTTTAATTTTTATTAAATAAGTTAACAAATTTGATGAAAAACCTAATAGTATAGTAGAACATATATATGATAGATCACAAATTAAGTTACAAGAACTTTTGTTAAGTATTGATTACAAAGAAATTCAAGAAATATGGAAGGTCAATTATATTGTGGTATCTTCTAAATTAAAATTGCATTATATAGTGATCCTTAAGGATATGACATTACTTTGTATATGTATGTATATTATTAATCAAGGAATGCTGTGTTAACATCAGTATCAAATTCTTTTTCAGTCTAATAAAGCCATTTTTCATATGGGCTTTATTCATATACGTTAGTTTGAATTAATACTATCTGAAATAAATAATTATATTATGATCGCTCGAGGAACTAAAGCTTATATCACCAATCTATTACTATACATTAATCAAATGAGGACTGCTAACATTTACACATCAGAAGTTAGAGAAAATTTTAACAAAAAGCTCAAATTCAGTATTTTGATATCAGTAGCAAAGACTAGTATTCAGATAGCTATAATAGAGGGTATTACATCAAAACTGACTGGACTTCTTACAGAATTTATTATTAAATATTGTCAAAATACAAACTTGAATATAGAATTATATATCACAGTTGAATAATGAAATTCAAGAACCTTTCTCTGCTAACATAACAGATAATTATAATGTTTTCCAAATATCAAACCTGAAATATCATAAGCCAAAAGGATGTCCTCAAAAACATTATAAAATCGTCAACAGAAAAGAACAACCTTTAACATATAACTTCGTTTAAAACCTATAGTTATTATCTAGAAAAATAGTATAATATTAGAGGATGTAAGCAACATAAAGCTAACTCAGTTAATAAAGAAAATAGTAACTGAACACTTAGCTGACGTAATAGATCTAGTAGGTTTTGGATTAGTGGGTTTTTAGTTTAGCAGATGCAAAATATTAGTTAGTTTAAAGTTAGCGAGATTTAGAATAGATATAAATATTGTAAAGTTTTATGAGTTTTACATAAATATAAAATAAATGTAATTGAAATTTTAAAATTTATTGATTTATTATTAGATACGAATACTAATTTACTATTGGCTAATTATGATCACATGATACCAGTAATCATTACCGGTAGTGATAAATAGCAATCCTTTTATAAAAATGTTATTATTTCTTTTATTTTTATAATTTTAATATAAAGTTTACTATTTATCACTGCTGGTGATGATTATTGATATCACATGATCATAATTAGCCAATAGTAAATTAGTATTCGTATCTAATAATAAATCAATGAATTTTAAAATTTTCAATTACATTTATTTTGTTTTTATATAAAACTCATAAAACTTTACAATATTTATATTTGTTTTAAACCTCGCTAACTTTATCAACTAAATCAACTTTATGTTGCTTACATCCTTTAATATTATACCCTTTTTCTAGACAATAACTACAGGTTTTAGATGAAGTTATATGTTAAATGTTGTTCTTTTCTGTTGACGATTTATAATGCTTCGAAGGACATCTTTTTGGCTTATGATATTCTGGGTTTGATATTTAGAGAACATTAAAATTATCTGTTATGGTAGTAGAGGAAGGTTCTTGAATTTTATTATTCAACTGTGATACATAATAAATCTCTTCTATATTTAAGCCTGTATTTTGATGATATTTAATAATAAATTCTGTAAGAAGTCCAGTTAGTTCTAATGTAATACTTTCTGCCACAGCTATCTGAATATTAGTCTTTGCTACTAACATCAAAGTACTGAATTTGAGCTTTTTGTTGAAATTTTCTCTAACATCCAATGTGTAAATGTTAGCAGTCCTCATTTGATTAATGTATACAGTCAACTCTTATTATAACGAATTCTATGTCCTAGACCTCAAATTTGCTATAAGGTTATAGTAAAGATTTTAAGAGATTTGATTGGCCAATTCACTATAATATGAGTATTTTTATTATATTTGTTCAAAAAATTCATTATATCAAGAGTTCGCTATATCAAGAGTTGACTGTAATAATAGATTAGTGTTATAAACTTTAGTTTCTCAAGTGATTGTAATATAATTATTTGTTTCAAGTAGCACTAATTCAAACTAATGCGTATGAATAAAGCTCATATGAAAAATGACTTTGTTAGATTGAAGAAGAATTCGATACTGATGTTAACACAGTATCCTTTAGTTAATAATGTATATATATATATAAAGTAATGTCATATCTTTAAGGATCACTACATAATGTGATTTTGATTTTGAAGATATCACAATATAATTGACCTCTCATATTTCTTGAATTTCTTTGTAATCGATGCTTAACAAAAGTTTTTGTAACCTAATTTGTGATCTATCATATATATGTTCTATTATACTATTGGGTTTATCATTAGATTTGTTAACTTGTTCAATAGAAATCAAAGTTCCTTGATATAATAATACTTATTTCATTTGGCCTCTCTGAAGTAATAATGGGATAAATGCTAAAAAATCTTTTAAAACAGAATCAATATCTTTGAAAATAGTATTATTAGTCGATAAAAGACTAGTTGATGGGTTTGATCAATAATAATCTCTGATTCAACTATATTGTGCTTCTTTATCTAACTCATTTTCTATTACTTCTACTAATTTCCTTAATAGAGTTCCTCAATCTATATGTTTTTTAAGAACTCTATTTAGAGATTCAACACGTTGAATTGATTCTACTTCTGCTATAAAAAAAAACCTTCACAATAGAATATCTCAGTCATGATTCATGATAAAGGTAAAGTTTTTTTCAAGGTAAGACTGACATTGCTTATATTTTGTAAGCATTTCGTTATATTTTACTTTAAACTGATGCTGATTATAATTATTTTGCATATGGTAAAAATTCTCAATAAAATTCTTGACCATTTTACCATAAAATTTGGATTTAGCTTTCTTTTTTACATTCTCAACAATATAATAAATGCATAACAAATGGCAAGTTTCTGGATAAACAATTTGAATAGCTACTATCATTTCTAGATCACTATCAATAAATAATATAATTGGTAGAAGGTTATCAGTTGCTTCTAGTATATATCGTAAAATTTAACTATAATCTGCCTGTATTTCATACATAATACTCTGAACAGTTCGGTTCAGTCTGGATTATAGGCCAATCTGAAACTGATCCGAAAATTTCAGTTCAGTTCAGTTCAGATTATAAATCCTAAAAATGCCAATCTGAAACCGAACCGAACTGTAAACCGGTAAAAATCTGAATCAAACCGAAAATTTTGAATTAATCCGAAATTTCAGATCATTTGAAATGATCCTTTTATCGTTCTTTTGGAACGATAACTTCAATTGTTCCAAATAAACAATTTTCTTATTGTTCGTTTGGAACGATAACTTCAATCGTTCCAAATGAACGATTTTTTTATCGTTCGATTGGAACGATAATTTAATCGTTCCAATTGAACGATTTTTTTATCGTTCGTTTGGAATGATAATTTGATTGTTCCTATCGAACGATTTTCTTATCGTTCGTTTGGAACGATAACTTCAATCGTTCCAAATGAACGATTCTTTTATCGTTTTTTTGGAACGATAATTTGATCGTTCCAATCAAATGATTTTCTTATCGTTCGTTTGGAACGATAACTTCAATCGTTCCAATCGAACGATTCTTTTATCGTTCGTTTGGAACGATAACTT
>CAJVPP010001413.1:0-20144 GCA_910592005.1 Funneliformis mosseae | reverse complement strand
GTGATTTCATCATCCGATCTGTTTAAAGGAGTTGATATCTTGCAAGTTTCAAAAGACTTCATAATCATTTCATTTGGAATTTCTTTCTAAGCATGTTTGACCTACTCATAAACATCAGATAATTTAGCACGACAAAGATTTCCTGTAGGAGTCATTCCAGCACCACCTTCAGCTATCCAAAGATGCTATTCTTTGCGAAAATTATCCTTGAATGGCTTATTAATAGTGACATTGAGTGGTTGATAAATTCTGGTTAAACCATCTGAAATAACTGCCAAATCAATGCCACTATCACGAAACTTACTCTTAACAGATTCTTCTATATGTCCTCAAAAGGAGTCATATATCATCATCATTGGAGCATTATTAATAATATCATTAATATAATCAACATACCTTTTCATCAAATCAGTATCCATCCATCCATTTTTTTGAAACTAAGCGATAACATTAGATGGAATTTGTTCGTCGCGTGGTAATCATTTTCCTTTAAATATGCAAATTGAGGGAAATTTTATTCCATTTGTATATAGAAAATGTTTAATTATGGTAATTAAAAAAAAATCTTCAAATTTTGTAGGAATAATAAAACGATTCCTACCTGCAGTACATGTCAAAACAACTGTGAATTGATTTTTTTCATTTTCAGTCCTGCGAATATAGACTGTCTTTTTACCTATTTGGTCGATAATAAAATTTTCTGCTATGTCAAACCAGACAGGAATTTCGTCTATATTGAGAATGTTGGACAATTCAAACGATTTTTCAGTTCAAAGGTGGATAATAAATTGATAAAAGTTTTTTAGTAATTCGTTGGTTTGTATAGGAAGCTTTTGAAAAATTCTGGTACAACGCCGCTAAGACAGCTTATATCTTTTCATAAAAGCAAATATCTAACGAGATGACATTTTAAATACTGAATTTCTATAAAGGTTTATTATCTCAGGCTCCTTTAAGATGTCTAGCATTTTGACTCGTGTGATCATATAAGTAACGCCTAATCCCTGTTTCCTCTGCTCTATAATCCATTTATACAGCTTTTTTTTAGCTTCGGGGTAAAATTCTTTTCGTTCAGCATCAACTCGCTTGACATTTTGATCTATCTCAGCCTATTTATTGCTTGCCTTAATCCAATGACCAACTATGCTACCATTAAGTCTAAAGTGTCTCGCAGCTTCATTTCTTCTATTTTCCTTAGCATAATTGATGACTTACCTCTTTTGCTTAATAGAATATGAATTTCAACTTCGTATGACATGTTTAAGAGCCTTTTTTCCCTTTTTATTTCTTGACTGCATGCGTAAATGAGGCATTTTAAAAATAACAAGAACATGGCAAAAAAATGCAATTTTTTTAAGAATTGTAAGTCACGTTACTTCATGTACATCACACTATTTGCATTACATTACATAAAACATCAGCAATTGTTATTATTAAATTCATCAAAATTTATTACTAAAATATTATTAAAATGAAATTTTTTAAAAAGTATCCAAAATTAAGCACCCCTATAACAAAAAAGGGATGCTTAATTTCGGAATAGTACAGTATATTTTTCAACTGCCTGATTTAACATATCTTCTACTTCAGGATAAATACTACTTGCCTGTTCTAGTAATAATGAGTATTTTCAAAATGTAAAGTATCGCTATATATCTATTTTTATGAATTGAGAAAATTGGTTAAGTTGCTTCGAGTAATATATATGAAGAGATGGTATAAGTATATTATTAGTCATTTTGTATAGATAATAAAAATTCTGAGAATCTAACAATTCTGAGCATTTGGTGAATTTAAAGTATTCTGCCACCTAAGATGAAGTCTACTAGAATATAGTTATATATGTCAATGTCACGAGAGATCTGATAGAAAACTTCGATCAAAAATGCATATAATACCTGGTCAATGGTCAACAAGAAAAAATCATTTAGCAGAGGTGTCCTGACGCTGAAGAAATTTCATCAAATTAATACATGATCATGTTTTTCGTGATAACAAATTTTTTATTAATTGTCTTCTAATTTCGCAACTCTGGCCTTAAGCTTAACATTTTTGGCCATAATTTTATTGTTCTCAGCCTTAATTTTATCATTTTTGAGCTCAAGCCTGACAATGCATATCTCACATGAAAAAAAATACAGATGAATGTGTAAAAATAATCGGCCACCAAGGCACTTTATTGATATAGAAAAAGTAAATATAACAATTAGATTATTTTTTTTTCAAATTTTATAGATTTTCTTTTTTTCATTTTTGGTGGTGATGATGATCTTAGTAGAGAAGATACTGTAAAGCTATTTTCTGTATTACTACTTAAACTAATTAGAAGTGCATAATATAGAAGAGATATAAACATACAAGATATTCTATAGTTATAAGTATACATTAATTTTAAGCAAGTGAAATATAAGAATTGCATTTCACATACCCGTATTGTCAATAAAGTTTCAACAAATTTAAATACTGTATTTTCATCTATTGGCTATATTAAAATTTTAACTGTACGTAAATTATAAAATGGTGTATCTCGTTTATACCTCAAATGAGGATATTTAGATGCATCTTAGTTCTGGTGATTTAGATTCCAATAATACCAAAATCATCTTTGTCTGATTTACATCTTTTGTGAGCCTAAAATATTCAATTGTTCATCTCTCTTCAAGTTTTTATTCTATCATTTTCCTTTTTTTGTTCATCATAAATGATACGAAAACTTTCATCATAAATTAATTCATATGACCTATTATTACAACTAATGATAAACATAACATCTGATCATTTTCCAACTTCTCTTCGATCTTTGCTGACTATATTTTGACGCTCAGCTGTAGAAATATAATTAGATTTTCCAATTGAAAGATCTTTTAATGATACTCAAATCATTGGAACTATTATATCAGTCATATATATTCCTTCATTTTGTGACTTAACCAGCTTTGGACTGAAGGTGGAATTTTTTCAAATATCTCTCCTATAAAGAATAATGTTAAACGTAATTTCAAACAGAAATTTTAAGAAATGACAAATATGATTATTAAAACACTTATTGCTGAAATACTTATAAGATATCAAGTATTTCTAATGTAACTTTTGCTAGTTTTTCGTTAGATTCTTTTCAACTTTTATCATGTAAAAGTCTATTATTTGAGATATTTGTAATACTGTCTATGAAATTCAAAACAAAAGAATCACAATTATTTTTGACAAGGTCTGAAGTAGTTACTTTTATACACTTCACCAGATCCTATAAAATCATAATATTAATAAGATATTCTTTGCTGAAAGTGGATCATGACAATACAAAATTCTATTTACTAAATACTCACTATAAAAAAGTTATATGCATCTACTTCTAAAGTTCTCACCATTTCTGAATCTGCACAAATCACTTGACTAGCAAGTGGAATGTGTCATGATAAGTCTGAAGCACTTTTTTTCTTTAAATATTTACGAAAGTGATAGGGATATGGAGCCTTACTATTTTTAAGATTGGTTTTCAACACATGCAAGTTTGTCTCGATTTCGTTCTTAGTAAGCGGTTCTTCCTATTTTGATTCTTTGATACTTCTTAGATTACTTATACCTTCGTATGCATCATTAAACTAGCGCAGAAATCTTATATTAGTACTAATGTAATTAATCTTTTGATATTAGAATCATGTGCACATATCTATCAACATATTCCAAGTAAATCATCAACTATATGTGGCCTACATACAATTGACAATGTACATGAATGCTATATTTTTTTTCTTCATAAATCATAATTAAGATTTACTTCTGTGTATTTAAAGAATTAATGTGTACGATTAAACCTGTGCTCACATGGCTATGGGTATTCACTTAATCTGGTTATAAAAATATCATTCTGTACAATTATCATCTAAGATTATAAATCTGATAAATAATAGTAATAATCACTAACCTTTAAGAGAATATCAACGAGTTTCAGATATTTTTCTGAAGTCTGATCATAATTCTTTTTCACTACTATAATTGTCTGATGAATTATTTCTCTTAACTTATCTTTTGAATATCACGTATTATCTTCTATTAGTTAAAAAATAACAGAAAATATGGTAATATGATTTGAAGGCGAATCAAGTAAAAAATTATAAATATTTTATATAATGCAAAAGAAGACATAATGATGAAAAATATGGTATTAAAATTTTGCTAAAAAAAATAATAAGTAACAAATAATTCGAATTCAATATACCTGCCTTTTTAAATCTCTGATGACTTCTTCATTTATATCCTCTCTAATTCGCATTCATGTTTAGAAAAGAGATAGAAGAAATATGCAAGGTACTTTATGCCTGTGTTAGAGAATAAGAATATGCAAAATATGCATTAAAGATCTCAACATTTACAAAGGTGCTGGGATATGCATATACATACTTTTTTTTTCTTTATTTCACTTGTCCGACCGCTCAGTAATAAAGGCCTAATAACATTATATAAATATACTCTAGTTAAAATCTAGTAGGAATAGCCTCTAGCATTGGAGAAAATAAACTCATAAATAAATGCTATTCAAATAGATAGGGAAAAAATTTGAAATATTTTGAAGACTTTGTCACATAAGCATAATTTCACAGATGATTTGTGAAGTATCACTATTATATCATATATATTCTAATAAGAATCAAAAATGTGTTAATTTATATCACACATGCCTATATGTATTAGCCTTGAGGTACTTTGCATGACTAAATAATATATTATTTTATTAATATGATATTTAAGATCTTTTTCAAAAAATACTTTATTAAAATTGTTATACCAGTATATTGGAGGATCTAATTCTGCAGATCATACATAATGCCTTTGACTAATTTACTAAGTGATCATCTATCATGTAATGCAAAAAATAAATTATATTAGTTAAACTTGTTAAATAATCATGATTTTTATTCTATCTTTCAATATTAACATAGTACCTTTTGGCTGATTAAGATGGTTTAAGTTATTTTGTTTTGTGTATTTAGATGAAATAAGTATTTTGCTTGTATTACTTTGGTAATTTAATGATTAATAAGAAGTTGGTAAAATATTTTCTTGTCTAGCAGGTAAAATACAAGCTAGCTCAAAATTTGGAGCACTTGATATAATATTTTTTACTACAGTTACTTTAGATTATACATAATTTTTATAGTTAGCCGTAAAATTTTCATCATGATCATAAGATACTGATGCCAACTTATCCTTTTCTGAGTGTGAGTTATATTAGGAGAAAAGCTCTAGATGAAGGCGATTAATTTTAGCCTCTTCTTGTAATATGAACTGTTTATATTACCAGATATGAAATTTTCTTTTATTTATAGATTTGAGAATTTCTTCTTTTTTTGCATGTTCATTCGAAATAATATTTCCAGAAATACATCTCTTCAAGTGGCTATCTCGATAATAATTAATTCTACTAAAACCATTTTCAGATATGAAAACTAAGGAATCACATACACTACAATATATGTAATTTGATGGAAGACCATAGACTTTATCATGTTCATATAAATTTCTGTACATTGTAATATATCCATTTTTAGAAAGAATTCTTGGGTTCTCTTCAAGTATTTTTCTAAATAGACTACGAATATGAAAGCACCACATTTCTGGTATTTCATGATCATATCATTCACTTAAAAGACATAATGCTTCTAATATTCTTCTATATTCTTTGAAGTTTACATCACTATAGCCTACAGAAACTAGCTTATATTGGGCTCTATTATCTAAATCTATAATAGTGTTTTAGTAGATTATAACAGATTATAATGATTTTAAAGTATTTTATCGATTTTAGCTGATTTAGCAATATTATACTATAATAAAATCATATTCATTTTTATTAGATTGTTTAGGTGAAAAATTTTTCCTGATGTCATGATTTGGCTAAATTAGATCTGATCACCATAGACAGCTAAATTATGTACAGCATATTTGGCTAAAATTTGTATCATATATGATCTCCCTAGTTCCCTGCCAGTTCCTTGATAGTTCTAGGAGTGTTTTAGAAGCTGGCGAGTTTCTATAAATCATGAGATGATCGGCCCTGTAAAAAAATTATACAGACTATCATATCATTTTGCATGTAGCATACATTGATTAAAATATTAGGAGATTAAAAAAGGAGAAAAGCATAATATGGGAAACTTTATTTGATAAGCACATGTAAAACGCCTTTGGCTAATTCATTGGTAGGCAAAAATAATCTAAAGGGAAGGATTATCAAATATATATTTTTGCGTTTCAAATTCTCTGACAGCCTGTCAGTGAAAATCACGTGACTGTGGCACAATAACTATGCAAATTCTGCTTCAATAGCATCAATGTCATCCTAACTTAGCTTGTACTTTATCAATTGTATCTTATCATACCCGATATCACTAAATAAATCACAAATCTTTCTTCCCCTTTCTATTCTTTTCTCAATGGCATATTTCAAGAGATCACCTAAAAAAATATCCATACTCGAATATTGTTTTATTGATGTAGAGTGGCCGGAGATATGACATGCAAAAATTAAATTCAAATCGAGTTGAAAAAAAAAATAATGGAATATATATGTGCGATTCGCACATCGCATAGCCCCTATTCCTTGGCAAGAATTTGCCGATATCGTACTGCGCATTTCATGACGAAATTTGGATTAGGTGATAGTTCTCCCATTGACCTTCTATACCATTCTTTATGTTTTCGTTTTTTTATGGTTTTATTTAGTTAGTGCAAGTTGTTTAATCCAGGCAATCCCATTATCACAATCCCACCAATCAGCCTAAACTTTAGATCATAAAAACCGTTCCTCAGGGAATGATCAGTCATGTGATTTTTTGACATTTTTTCGCCACAATGAAGATTTGGATTATAGACCGGTCATGGTCGCCTATATTACCATTACAAAAAAAAAGAATTGCAATTGCATTTATATTTTTCACCACATTTGAATGTATACGTGCATTAAAACAAAGGGCAGATTAATAAATGCTTTATTAAAATTTATTTTTTTTATTGATATAAGAGGCAAGCTAAAATAAATGCATTATCTATTTTGAAATAATAAAACCTAATCGGCATAAATTATCATTGATTTCTCCGCTTTTTCCACAAATATAATTATCTATAATACTTTCATTCTTGCTTGTTTTCCATTTCTTCAAATGCAATCATTAATTGGAAAGAAACATTTTTTTTCGGTGTCCACCATGGATCATGAATAAAAGTTGATTTGTAATGCAATGATCCATGATTGATGACCTTGACATTGAAAACATCATTGAGTGAATTATAGCCGTGGTCTAGTTCATAAAGCATGTCATTGACTTCTTCATACATTTCCTGTTGAAATGACATGTTAGATCTTTTGATGCCCAAAAAGCTAACCCACACTACATATTTCCATTATTCCATAATAATAATACTTACCGTTGCATATTTAAAAATTTTCACCGTTGACTTTAACTTTTTAATGTGGGCCAATTTTGTAGGAATCTCAAATGTTGCCCCCGGAAAAACAACATAAAAGCCATTTATTAAGTCTAATAATAACATCTGCCCGTAAACACCAGAAATTTGTAAAAAAGGAATCTTTGTTTTTTTCACTTGTTCCTTAGTTAAATTTTAACCTCAAAATGGCATTCAATATTGATTGATTTACTCTGGAAGACCGACAGCGATCTCCAATCGCTTTTGTATTAGTACAATGCGCGGAAAATTCCCACTCACTGAGGTCTATCCTTGAAGAACTTAGGAATCAAACGTCACACTTCCGTCCTTTTTCATAACTTATGGATCTACTCATAGGACAGAAAGATTCTTCCCTGTGCATAAATTTATGAATTTATACATTAGCTAGAATCAAAAAACCAAAAAAAGTATGCTTAATTACCATTTGCAATTTATTCCAAGGCCTTTCCTCAATCCTTCCACGATATAAGAGCATCCTTTTACGATAATATCTATTTCGGTGTATCCCTCTCCACAGTCTAGCAAATCATCACCATCTTTTACTTTGAAAAGACTATATAATCAGGTAAGAAACAAATCAAGACAAGCTACAAATATTAAATACAAATAAAGTAAATACATACAATTCACTGTATATCTTGCTTATTTTGTAAATGCAAGTATTGATTGGTGAGTTGATATGCTTCTCAAGACAAAATTTATATGCCTCATAAGATCTTCCCTTCTGTACCATCTATGTATAAAAATAGAAATCTTTGTAAGTTGAACTAACTATACATAATACACATTCATAAATGTACCTTTTCAACGTCCGCGATGAACGCGTTCACCTCTTCATCTAATGCAGGAACCGTTAAGACTGCTATATGATCTTTCATCATATGCTGAATATCAATGTCGGAAAACCAAGCCCGCATATGCGCTGAGAGATCTATGAGATTTGACATACCATATCTCAAGGTGGCTCTCTCTACCGGACTTAGTGTTTCCTTTTTTTTTAAGACTTCTGCACATTGAGATATATTTACAGCATAAATTTCTTTGACAGATCTCCCCGAAGGAGATCCCATTGTTGTGTATTATTTGGCACAGAGTTTAGAATATGGTCTAAATCAGGGATTTCTTCGCCGTCATCATCATCAGATGTCACTTCACTTACTTGTGAAGAAAAGCTCGCTTCGCCACTGTCACTTTGTGGGATGAAGTTCGGCGGTGGTGGTGGCTTTGATAGTATTGTACCATCAGGAAGGATATTTCCAGAATCCGTAGCGATTCTCTTATTCTCGCTTTCGGAGTGAGAGGTTGACTTCCGCTTCAAAGCTTATTATAAAGAAAAGGTTAAATATATAATTCAACGGTACACATTATAAATAAGCTTGAATACATTACCAGGTTCTATAGTTTCTCGCGTGGTATTGGATAGTGCTTCACTAAAGTCGGAATGTAAGTTTAACATATGATCAATAATCTTTTGAGAATTCAAAGTCGACGCTCTTTTTAGTGTTTTCATAACTCAAGATTTATTTTTCAAGAAGGTTCTTATTTCGGGTGAATCCTTTTCTTGCTAAAGTATGTATAAAAAAAAAGAACTTGCTATAACACTTTTGGACGCAACCAAAAAGTAAAGTGCACCCGAACCACCCAAAATGAGACGCAACCCTGGGACTTTCGACTCATCGATCGGGAATTCAGACTCAACCTAGCACTTTAAGCAATTAACAACGAGACTATAACAAAGCACTTTCTCAGACTCGACTAGAGAAAGATTCGGACGCGACCTAGCCTCGCTATGGACTCGAAACAAACGAAACAAGACAAAACATAACAGACAGAAAATAGAAGTTTCAAACCTCAAATGAATTCAAACATTGCGATGTCAGTTGTTGGACGAAATTCCTGTCACGAGAATTTAGAAAATGTGGATTACGATGTAGCTGTTCTAAACAAATTTTATATACTCTGCTCCTCATCCTTTTTTTCGAAATCTTTTACAAAAACAATGCTCCACTGTAAGAAATCTATCAAGCTCCATTTTTCTTTGTTTAGGAAATAAGGAAGCCTGGACTTCCAACGCGCATTTTCATCAGTCATGTTTGTATGTTTGTATGAAATAAGCAAGTATCGCGTAGCTTTTTATCAAATTTTTCTGATGCCACACCAAATATGCCAAATCAGATTACTGTGCCAGACGTTTACAAGCCACAATTTTACTGCGCTGATTTGACACGTGCCAAGAATCACGCAATGCGATTTATATAAGAACATGCCTGACGTTTTCTTAGAATCATCTCTAATTCTTTGGGAAATAAACTCGTTTGTTTGATTAATGATATCGATGATGAAATAATGGTAAGCTTGATTAGATATACTTCGTTTGATTTCTTTTTGCTTTACTTGCACAAGGCGGATAAAAGGATTCACTAACTAAGGCCTCACCTTTTTATATTATTTGTAGTGCATCTAAGGATCGATTTTTGGAATAAATCTTACGTTATTATGACTCATCACGAAAATCAGATCAATGGATACTCCTTAAATTTACAATAGACACTATAGACACTGGAATCGTGTTCCCGGGTCTTTTTTATTATTAATACTATTAATACATGTAAAGGCTTGAGTATATGCGGAGGTTTCGAGAATAAATTATATAGTATATAGTACAATGATCTGTTCCTGTAATCCACTGTACCTTGGTTGTTTTTTGAATGAAACTGCGCATTTCCGGATCCTCGGATAATCTCTCAACAGATACTAGATATTGATATGTACTTAAATGCACCTTTCTTTATTGATTGAAAACAATAAAAAAAATCATATTGCAGTTTATACTACGGAATAATATCTTGACTATCAATCTGACATTTACCATGCAGATACCAATGCTTTTTCTTCGGAACAATGGCTATGATCGCGAACTTAAGTTTATTGCTTGAAGTGTTGCAGGTAAGATAATATTCCAACTTATCTTGGGATAGCAACTTCGCTAATTCAGGATCATAAGGGAAAAGATTCCCATTTTCGCAGTACCATGAGCCATGTAATCCATAATTCTCATGTTTTCCATTGCTAATAGGACATGGTGAGTTCCACGGTTAAAATGATGCAAAATTATAATTATCAATCCCTCTGAAACTATTTCAGAATTTCAGGTATGTGAAATGTTCTAAGACAGACTTGATAATTAATTCTGAATCAGGTTTGGCTTTGAAAGTGATGGGTCCATTTTCTTCACATTGCTCAGGAAAAGATAAATAGGATGCTTTGTTTTCTGGTTTCAAATTTTTGAGAAGGCTAGCTTCTGATGCATGCGCTTCTGATAATTGCCATAGATCATATCCAGTTTCTTTTTTATATTTTTTGTATAAGTTGAACTGAATCTTATCCGTCAAAACGCATGATAAACCAGTTAATTTGGCAAGCTAATCCAGATACTCAGGGGTTAATACTTTATTGGACTTGCTCATATGGGGTCTTTGCAATAGAAAGGGGGGAAACTCCAAAAAAATTAAAATTTTAGTTTATAAGCCAAAAATGTTCTAAATACTATAATTTGTTCAGATTTATTATTAACTCATTTTTTATTTTTTTTTTTTTGAGTTTCCTCCTTTTCTATTGCAAAGGCCTCATATTGCCTTTTTATATGATTACAGATCAATTTAAATTCATGGATAGAAAGCTGTTTACTATTTCTTATCATATTTCCAAAAAAATAATTAGATCATCTTTTGAAGTATCTATGATAAAGATGGTTCCCATAATTATTTTTAAATTTCAATTGAGTTGCAACTTAATTGTGCTATAAGGAAATTTAATTACGCCACAAGTTGCAACTCAGTTGCAACTCAATTGCATTATTTTTTTATTACGATGACCATCTTTAATCTATGATATAAGAAAGGGGTAATGAGATTATGCAGTTATCTTAATTTCACGTTATTCACATTTAATAAAGTAAAATACAGATTTATACATACCTTCTATATTTTTCTCGTCATCATGATCTAAATTGCATAATAAGCATAATGTCTCATCAGTAATGCCATAATAATCAAAATTTTTACTACTAAATTCTCTATATAAAGCAGAATATAGTCTAATATTTTGTTGCGAAAATAGAAGCGGTCATAGAGTGGACTTTTGAATTGAGATGAAAGTAATATATTTGCCAATATACTTACCTTAGCCTTAATCTGATCGTTTTCTGAAGGAACAGTTTTTAAAATCACATGACTCTGATGTTCGCTAGTATATTTTTTACTTGATTTATGATATTTTGGATTTGTGCGTTAGTTAGTTTTAAAATTTCATTTGCGCTATATGAGACCAGCTTAATTTTATCTATTCCAACCCCATTTTTCTCAAATAACATGAGATGTTTTCTAGCCCTATGAGTTTTTGCGCAAGTTAGCTTATGTAATTTTAATAAGAAGAAATAGTTTCGTTTTCTTGTAAATTATTGATCTTGCCATTTTATCCTTAATTCTACCATTAGCCGTAAAAGCATCTACCTTATTCTCAAATTTAAAGGAATAATTATGCCAATCTAATATTTCCTGTTGACTGAATTTTATTGCTATTTCAAATAAATAAGATAAGTGCTAGATAGAACCTAAAATCATATTCTCTAAACTAACATAAGAGCTGATTATTTCAATATTATCTTATTCATTTGGGTCCTCTTCAGGTGATATAGGTACATATAATTCATGTATTAGACCTTGTTTTACAATTTAATTTTCATCAAGTGATTCCTCTTAAATCATATTATTGTCTTGCTTCACAGATAGTTCATCTGAAGTCATATGACTCTGATCATTCCCTGAGGAAACAGTTTTTTTAAACTCTTCTAAAATTTTTGAAATTACCTGATTGTCTTTTTCAGAGTTATATGATAGGCTAGCAACTGTCAGGTCTTGAACAATCGATTCACGTTGAAGTTTCTCTTCTTGTTTTCTTTGCCTTATCTCATCACTAACCTTTTTCTTATTCATATTATCCAAGAAAGCATCCATTTCCCTTTCCTCTGATATTTTAGAACTGACAGGTATATTTGATACTGCAACATTTATTTTGCATATAGGCTTACATTATTTAAACTGAGAATCAGATATATTGGCAGGTGATATTTCTGGTGTTGGTTCTTCAGGTAATAAAGTATCCATTTTTTTATCTACTAATGGCTTTTATAATGCATTACTATAGGTAATTGCTTTATAACTAAATTGAATTTAGACAAACTGTTATTAAAAGAATTATCATTTACTATTAAAGTGCTTTGCAGAGTCTGCTTCTATTCCACTTTTATGATTCTATCTCCAAACTCAGATTCCATCTCTTTAATTCTGGTCTTAAGATTAGCATTTTCAGTATCACGTCTCTTATTATATTCCGTATTTGATCTTAGAGTCTCTACATTCCTATGCTTAAATTCAGCTATTTCAGTATCAGAGACTGAGAGCTTAAATCTAAGATTATAGATCTTAGTATTCTCATTCCTAAGCTCTGCATTCTCAACCTCAAGCTTATCATTCTTAGCTTTAAGTTTAGTAATACGCTGTTTCAATACTTCAAGCTCAGATGACATGATCTATATATAACTAATACAATGTATATAAGCATTTAAACTAAAAAATATGTGATTCAAAAAAAAATATTTAGAAATGATTATTTGTCTACAAGTTTCAGGACCTTTATTTTTGATATCATTAAGCAAATATACCATTCTTTTTGTAGTTAATACCTGACGTAATATTACAACTGATCTATAGCTTAACCATTTCTTTTTTACTCTCACCTATTTAAATAATGAAATCAGCTATGCGTTGATCTATCTTATTTCTAAAATATTGTATTTTAGAAATAAGATCAACTTGAATGGATAATTTACAAAATGCCTTTATACCAAAGAGTTCTCTCATTAAAGCATGATATGCTTTTTCTTTTAGATTATCACATTGGTTTTCAAGCTTAATCGAAAAATTAATAAAGTTATTAATTCAAGGCATATTTTTTCGATCATATGATAATATTTCGTGAATTTCATTAACTACTAGATCTTAACGAATAAGTTCTCATAATTCTGTATCTATTACTATAAGATATCTTTTATTCTTTTTACGAACTATACTCTTGACTTTAGAAGAATGAATTCAATATTATAAAATATGTGACATAATTGCTGCAGAGAAGAATAAATAACATTTTACTATACACGATATCTAAGCCATTTACATAATTTGAAAAAAAATAAATAATCCAATTGAGCTTCTTATTTTTTTGTATCAATTCCTCAACTCTAACATCACATCTAGTATTTCCCTCTATAATCTGCTTTAGAAACTTAGCTTTTTCAGTCTCAAGCTTGATAATACGTTACCTCAATAAATCTATTTCAGATTGCATATTAACTTACTATAATATTTTTATACTCGATACATTAGTATTCAAATCAGTAAAAAATGTAGGTTATATCAAAATCTATTAATCACGGTAATGGGTTTTGCCAAGAAAATTTTACATGATCTACTTGTAATGCAAAAAAAATCTAATTAATGATTATGCAAAACACCTCTCAACCGTTCTAAACTAGCTAGATTATTCAGACTCTAATTCAATTTCAGAGCTAGAAGATTCTGAGTCAGAACAGTAATAATCTTTATCAAAATTTTTGATATAAATATTTGGATTTAGTTAATCCATGGCTTTTTTGCTAATATTTTCACATCTTTCCAAATCTAGAAATTTTAAATTAAGACATGAACGAGCAATTTTTTTGATAGTCATACTAGTAATATTACAATATCTAAAGTTAAGATACTGAATCTTCAGGCAGGAAGTGCCCATGTCTAAAACATATTAGCTAATCTATATTTTTTATATCACAGAAGACACATCTAAATACAAAAAAATCTTCTGAGCTAATAATCACCGCTTTGAATTAGTTAGATCAGTAGAGTTTCACCATTCTATTTGATCGTTGAGTAATCTATCAACTATCATAAATATATTAGAATTAGGTTGTCAGAATCTCTGGTGAAACTGAGTTCTAATATTAGCAACTGGAGACTGTATTAATATTAGCTCAAACACTTACTCTATCTTAGCTCAAATATCATTCAGATTCTGGCAATTCTCAACATGGGTATTTGGATTAAGTAAAACGAGCTGATCTACAGTTTCTTTGCTAATATTATTACACTTTTTCAAATTAAGATACTTTAAATTAAAACATGAACCTGCAATTTCTTTAATAGTTATATCGATAATTTTACAAAAGCTAAGGTTGAGATGCTAGAGCTTTAGGCAAGAGCAAATAATATTATAAATTGATATTTCAAAAAACTCTGTACGTCTAGAAATGTTTAGATATTTTAATCTATAGCATGAATTTGTGATTTTTTATAGATCTAGATTATATACTTCTTAAATACGAAAGCTTCTAAAGCCACCTAACTGATCATTGCACAGATTGAGATACTTCAGATTCAGATATGAACTCGCTATCAGTTCTAATGCTCTATTACTAAATCCTATACTATTTATGAAACTCAAATGGGTTATATTTAAGCATGAATGTACAATACTTATGATTTTTTTATCTGAAAATAAATGGTAGTATAAAACTTCGAAATGAGATACATTAGAGTAATAAACTGGTGTTTACTTCCTACGTACTAGCTTTATGAATTTTTTCAATTGAGAGAGATCCTTTATATGTTCTATTCTTATGAATTTATTTAATTGAGGGTGATCTTTTTGTAGCTAAGATGCTAGGCTGACATTTATTACTAAAAATCATGTTGTGATCAGGAAAAAATATGTATTTTTGGCCAGACGCTTCAGCTGAAATTTACAATTAGATTTATGCAATTTTAAACTTGTTTAGATAAGAACATTAAGAGCTTTTCAATAATGCTAAAATCGTATAGATTGGGTGCCTAGATGCCAAGTTATTGCATCTCAAAGTTTTAAAAAAAAATATGAAATAGTGCTAACTGAAATTAACGAAATTTACTGCGCTTTACTGCGTTAATTACATATTTCAGTTCTTTACTAGTTTCAAGCACTTTTCCATTACTTTCAAGTAACTTTTGAGTAACTTTTGAGAACCTGATTTGGTGATCAGTTGGTTAGAGGATCAGAGTCCTTCTTAATTGCCATTTTTTGATTGACAAATGAGCATGAAGTGCTGAATTTGCAATCTATTTATTTGCTAAAGATGTATTGCAATCCATTTACTCATTTTTTAATTACTGGTAAGGCACAAAGTATTGATCTTATGCCATTTTTGCAATTCTGTTCATGACCATTTTGATTGCTAAGAATAAGACATGAAGTGCTGAATTAGTAATCCTGATATGATGTATTATTTTGTCAATCCTGCCTTTATAATATCTTCAAAATAAGGTGAATTAGTGACCCACTCAAGTATAACTTTTCTTTTTTCTTTCCTATATATAATTTTGCTTGAGTGGATCACCAAAATTTTACATATTTTCGGCATTTAGACTTTATTCCTACATAATTACTACTTTAGAATATTATTGCATTACTTCTAGTAACAATATTATTTAGTATATTTATTGCATATTCACGTTAATAATCAGATTAGAGATCAAATAAAGCTTTATGCATTTTTTATTTTAAACTTTGCAAATTTCTATGTAATTTTATATTAGTTTCTTGAATATACTATCATGCTACTTGTACAAAAAAATTTCAGGCCTCACTCTAAAACAATAAATGAAGCAATCAGGCTTTTCTCTGATTTAGCGGACCTTGACTATGAGTTTGGCTATAATGATTATATATATTTTAAATATTTGTCTAATAATAAAAATGATATTTCTCTTTTAGACACCTATCATCCTAAAGAGATTTTGATAAATATATAGTCTGAGTGTCAGGAAAGGGTTTTATAGTTGTTAATTACCTATCTGAAGTTTATGGATTATTTGATACATATGAGTATATTGATGGAAATTTACCTCTTCGCCTGGTTCTAGATATTGATACAAGGCAAAAGTCAGATTCAATAAACCCTAAACTCTCTTTCTTAGATAAATATAAAATTACTTGTGAATATTTATTATTCAGAATCTTAATTGCATACATTGATATTATATACTCTGACTTAAAACATTTTATAATTTTAAATGCTTTTATCTTTACCAGTTCGTTTAATATTAATAAATGCAGTTGGTATATTATGTACTCATATACCCATTTTATTGACTATAGGAACTTTAGGGTTTTATAAAAAATGTTGCTGATAGGGTTAAAAAACCATACTTTAAATTCATTGATCTTGGTTTTACAAATCACGTTTTAGTCTTTGTCTTCTTAAATCAGTAAAGGAAGATAGAGTTAAAAGATCCACGATTTCTTCAGTTAAGGAAGAATATTACAAGCTAGAAAATTATTTAGTTCAGCCTAAATCTGATTATTCTGAAATCTGATCACAGACCTTTTCTTTTGAAAAGTCAAAAAAAGAAGAATTCTAACCTATTGAAGATGAAACTGCCTTAAGCAAGGAAGCTGACTTGGTTACTGCAAAATATAGATAGTTTGAGATTGGTAACATTAGAAAGGAGTTTGTCAGCTTTTAAGCTCGTCATTAGAAATATATCCTATTTGTAAAATCAAGTATGAGAAAGATCAGTTATATAGCTTTTTTCAAAGTAATGGGTATTTCATACTTAAATGCTATCGGCAAAAATAATACAAATCTGATCATAGAGGATTGGCATTTAGAAAAGCATCTGATATAATCAAGCTAAAAGAAAAACCTAAACAAAAAATTATTAATAGAATAGCCAATATTGTAGCAAAACTACGTCTTCTTGTAGAGTTACTAGAAAAGTTATTAATATTAAAAAGTTAAGAGACGCCCTTGAATTATATTCTAATTTCTTAAGTTCTAAAAACTACTACACTAATTCGTTTATCTTTAGTAATATAGAAAACTACTATATTAAAAAAGATTATTATGGCATTAAAAGATAAAGTGTATGATATTTCTTCTTTATCATGTTATATTTGGATCTCTTATTGAAAATCTCTTAGTAATGAATCAAAAGCCAAACTTGACTTGTTAAAAGCATCTGGCTTTCAAATTTGCAATTACCAAAATATGTAAGGAGACTTATCTATAAATGAGTGAGATATTATCATAATACAGGTTAAAAGTCTTTTTCATATTGAATTCACAACCTGTCCTTTTATAGCTATTCTTGATGAGGCTAATGCTATCATGCATCAAATGTCTAGTGATACAAATACGTGAAAATTTGAGAACATATTACGTAATATTTTAAGATCTGTAAGACATGTGGTTGTAATAGATACTTTTGCAAATATCTTAATACTAACTTTTTTAAAGACATATCGTGATGAAGATATTCGTATAATTGATAACAGATACTAGCCTTGTGTGAGTGAGAGAGTTAAAATTCTTTATAACCTAAATAGTAGAGCTGAAGCTATACAAATAGGATTTGAGCTTCTGAAATAGAGAAAACATATCACATTTGTATCTACAGAAGCAGTAATAGCTAGAGCATTAGTAAAAAAAGCATCAAATCTGATAAAACCTGATAATTTACTAATCAGAGCTCGTGCTTATTACAGAGACATAGATGGGAAACAATGGCAAAAAGACTTTTTAATATTAATATTACTTAGGATAAGCTTAATTGTGTAGCTTATACAAATATAAAGGCTAGGATATCTTTCGAGTTTATAGGTCATTTTGATATAGTTATAGTCAGATTAGGAAATTTGTATGTACTAGGCAAATTTTGACCTTGTACTTGTACTGTACTATACTAAATTTTATATTAATTATTATGTGTACTAACTGTACTAAGCTGTACTAAGCTGTACTAACTGTACTAATTTTCCAACCCTGGATATAGGTGATCGCTGAGAATTCAGAGTAAAGGTCATCTTTCGTATTTCGCAATTTGTTAATCATTTTCTTTAAACAAATACTTTGCCGCCTTTATTTGCTGAGCTGTTTTCTAATAAATAATAAATGATATTAAATTATTGATTCAAATAGACCCAAATTCAGAATATATGCTATTTGCTTACTTCATGTACTCAATTATTATTATGAATTTGTCACAGCTCTGAAGGGCCCTTTTCACTTTTCTTAATTCTTCAAGCTGTCTGATGTGACTTATGAAGGGTTTTTAGCCAGTTCGTAAATTGATCAATAGAAAGCTGAAAATTCAAAGCCAAGGACTTTTGTAATTCAGAAATCAGACTATGACATAATGCGGTATTTTTCTTGCTATTGAAAGATTCGTCATAGTCCAAATTGTCCTTTGAGCTGATGGTTTTCAATACTGCTTTCATTTCAGCCTAAATACAAAAAGCAGGAAAAAAATCAGCTAAAATTTAAATTATTTAGATATAAATTTAAATATACCCTGGCTTCTTTTATATTAGCCTTTTCTGTTGTTGAATTATCATTGTTCTTAGAATTGTTTTGTGTTGATTCTTCTACTTCATCATCAGTACAATGCACTGGTTTTTTCCCTTTGATTTTGATGACGATTTTCTGATTTTTCTTCGTTTTGCAGGAAGACTAGCATCAGACTACTTTAATGATCTTGGCAGTCGTAATCTTTCAAATCAGTCAAGTCTTAAATATTAAAAAAGAAAAATTAGTTATTGTAAATATTGGATATTAATATATGAATTTTTACTTCTCCTGTAAATCTTCATTTCACTGGTCAAAATAAAAAAAATTGGACATGTGAAAATTGGCCTAAAATTAGTCTAAATTGGTCTAAAATCGGTCTAAAATTGGCAAATTATCAAAAATCAGCCTAGCCGATTGGCATACATCAGAAATTGGTCAAGAATCAGTCAAAATTCGACCTATCTTATTTATAACTGATTGGCATACTTATAGCTAATTTGTATATATCAAAATTTGACCTATCTTATTTATAATCAATTGACGTCTGATTAGAACAGTTGCACTGTTCCTTAGGTACAATAGGTATAATCGTATCTAAGGAACGATAGTATTATCATTCCTTAGATACAATAATTTTATCGTACCTAAGGAATGATGATACTATTATTTCTTAAGTACGACGATTTTATCATACCTAAGGAAGATGGTATTATCGTTCTAAGATACGATGCATTTATCATTCCTAAGGTACAATGCATTTATCGTTCCTTAGGGATGGTTTTATTGTTCCTTAGGGATAATGGTATTATCGTTCCTTAAGGACGATGGTTTTATCGTTTCTTAGGGATAATAGTTTTATCATTTTTTAGAGATAATGGTATTATCATTCCTTAGGGACAATGGTTTTATCGTTCCTTAGAGATAATAGTATTATCGTTCCTTAGGACAATGGTATTATCATTCCTTAGAGATGATAGTATTATCATTCCTAAGGTATGATGCATTTATCGTTCCTTAGGAATGATAGTATTATTGTTTCTAAGGTACAATACATTTATCGTTCCTTAGAGACGATGGTTTTATCATTCCTTAAAGATGATAGTATTATCATTTATCATTCCTAAGAACCAAACTTTCAGATTTAACTGATTGCTAAAATAATATTGATTTAATATGTACTATTTGAGTTTATTTCTGGTATATAGGAATATTTATATAAATAAGCTTAATTTTTTAACTTTTT